>JAVLUX010000019.1:20922500-21087500 GCA_032164185.1 Moxostoma hubbsi
TAAAAAAGAGCTACTACACTCATAAATAAACTAGTCAAAATATGTAATAAATGTACATGCAGTGGTCATGGTGTGTGTAGAACTTTGTGAAAGAGAGGTGTTGTACTTCTGTGGAGTTCTGCGGGTGCAGATTCTGTGTGTTTGCTATTAAGGAATCTTGTTTCTGCCTCTGTACTGATTTTAGTCACAGGATGAGTCAGAGCTGATCTTAAGCCTGCAGTGTTTCATAGTTTGGGTAACAAGCCATCTGGTCTATAGTTTCATAAAATATACTGCTTCTTAAATAAATTATGAGCACCGTTGTCATAATCAGGCAGAAAATAATTTTTGGTGGACCTCAGCTGTGTGAGCAGAAATTGCCTTTCCAGATGAAATAGGCTTTGCAGTTTATGACAGGTACAGATAGGGTTTTTTATAACTACATGAAAAGATTATCCTTGAACAGTGTAAACAGCCATGGCCACCCTGGAGCTTATGCAGAGTGCAGCTGGACAAGCCTGCCTGAATTTTACAAGATCATCTAAACAATGTAGTCAGATACACACTGCCTCAAACCACCAAGTGGAGGAGTCCGTCTACATCACAGACTGGGACAATCTCACTCAAAAATCGCAGATACAAACATGATAAGTGGGAGAAACAGGACAATTGTATTTGTAAACACACATTTCTCTCTGCATGAGAAAAAGATGTGGGGTCATTTCACTTTGAAACATTTTAATGTTCACATCAACCATCAGAATGGGGAAAACTATTATGAAATAGTTATTGAAAACTATTCAGGATTAAAGAAGTATTAAAGCAATAATATTATAAAAAATAGTGTTCCCTGCCGTAACTGGGGCAATGGTAACACTTTGAGTGTTAATTTAAAATTACTATCTAATCTCTTTTAGATAATGTTTAGAATTTAGAATTTATACAAAAAGATAAAAGGTTAACTTAATTGTAGTCTGTAAATTCTGAAGGAAAAAAAAAGATGTTTTTTTACAATCATCCCTAGTCTCCTGTCCATGATAACAAACAGTCTTGTGTAAGTAATTATAGTTGACATGAAACGGAGTAAACAAGTGAATTCTGTGAATGACTGAATAGATGCAAACAGAAAGCAAAAAGAGAAAGTAAAATAGTGGGGGCTTGTTGTGTGTGAAGTGGTGAGGTATTAGATTAATCTGCAGAGCAGAGAAGGCTGGGATATTACTCCCAAAGCAGAGCTCAGAGTTCCCTTCATGCTAATGAAATGGGAAGGGCTCCAGCATGAGATCAGAGACATGGAGGTCGATGGTGCATGTAAAACCATTACATTCAAACTGCACACATACACACAGCTAGGGTTGCAGTAGTATACCGGTTTCACAGTATACCATGGTTTGAAAATTGACGGTTATCATACCATGTACATTTGCTTACCTACGGTATTGAGAAAAAAAATGCAACCGGATGGAGAATCTCACATACGCATGCGCATCACCTTTCCTCCTTGTTTGCCTTTCAGACTAGTCAACTTGCGACACACACACACACACACACACACACACACACATATATATAGTGGAGAAAATGTCAGAGAGAAGCGAGGCGAGGGTGTCTGACATGAGTGTGTGAGATAAAGCAGTGTTTCTCAACTGGTCTAGTTGGACTGGGTTGCGGACAGGAGGGAAAGAGCAATGCCATGCTTCTCCCATTGAAGATATTTCAGCGGCCGCCCAAGTGATAGACTATTTAGGACTGCCGAGGCAGATTTAATGATAATCTCGCAAACAGCTAAAGCAGACATGGGCAATTTACGCCTGTGGGCTGGATCAGGCCCTCCATATGGTTTAATGTGGAGCTGCCTTCTGCCAGGTGACGGAGTAGCCCGACCGCCCGGATGTGGGAAACTGCCGCCGTCCGCGGGGCGAGTGGGGACTGGATTCCCCGACTGCTTGGAGCAAAGGAGCCGCTGCCGGGGGCGGAGGAGTGCCCTGCTGTCCCCAGAGACGCGGAGGGGTCAAGGGAAGACCACGTCCGCGAGGGGAGGGGGGAAGAAACTCCCCGACTGCCTGGAGCGGTAGGGCCGCTGCCAGGGGCGGAGGATTGTCTCCACTCGTCGCCAGGAAAGTGGAGGGGCGTTCTGTCCGCTGGGGGTCGGAGGTTGACTCCGGTGCGCCCGGAGCGGAACGGCTGTCGTCCGCCGGAGAGTATGGAGGAGTGCTCGAGGACCACGCGATGGTTCATCAGAGAACCGGTGAGTGAGCCTTTCCTCTCTCTCTCGCCCTTTCGCGCCGTGTTGGCCTTTTCCCTCGCCTATTTTTTGTTGTTTTCCCCTCCTGTCTCCTCCCAGGTCGAGGAAGTCGGGGATAACCAGCCGGCAGACAGGTCGTAAAGCACGCCCCTCCCCAGGGAAAGAGGGGGGGGGGGGGTGTACGTCATGCCGGTGGCCCCCGGCCTGAGGTAACGCCGGGAGGAGTGTGGAGTGGAAAGGGGCGGGGCCGGGCTGGAATGTTGCACTCCCGGTCCCCAATCGGCCTGATGGGGAGCGCAAGGGATAAAGGCGGCCGGTGACGACGGTTCGAGAGAGAGTGCTCAATCACGGACATGTCCGTTGTGTGTTTGTTTATGCTTTTGTTTTAAGTTCTTCATTAAAATATTATTTATATTGACAAGCCGGTTCTCGCCTCCTCCTTGCCCATCCTAACCCACGTTACAATTGTATCTCAAAAGTAATACATTGTGGCCCCCCTATGCACTACTTAAAGCCCAATGTGGCCCCTTTACCAAAATAGTTAAAAATATTAATAATTACACACCATCACCTTTACAAATTTGTTTCAGGATTTTACATGAGTAAAAGTAACTGTTATATTTTGACAAAATGTTATAGTTTCATATGAAATAATCTAAAGGGAGAATCTATTAGACCTCATTTTATATCAACAGTGGCAGATGCAGTTAACTTTTCAGCTGGAATAAATATATCATAAATGCATTAATTTATTATTATTATTACTATTATTTAAGACTAGCACACTGACCTAACCATGGTAACAAGGAGCCTTTCCTTCTGTGTAATATGTGTATAAATATTTAATATTAGTTAACAAACGGGATAATAATGGGCTCATATTAGTAAATATGCTCTTCAATTTTTAAAAGGGGGAGAGACAACTTCCTGTAGATTTTGTTGTTGACATCAACAACAAAAATAATGTCACTTGATGCATGTCCATGTACTGGAAAACCATGAACAAAACTATGCAACATAAAAGGAAATGCAACCCAGTATACATTAAATACAGGTTATGTTTAATCTATGGCAGGTCGACACTTGATTTCCAATGTAAAATCTGTCCTGAAGCAAAACCAGTTGAGAACCATTGAGTTAAATGTACAGACTGGAGCAGTCTGGCTGTGCTGTCGCTCACCTACAGTATATGTTAATTATTAAAAATCATAGGACATTACTTTAAAAGCTCACACAGCTGATGTTATTTTTCATTTAGAAGTTAATTTAACATATAAACTAACATGCTTTAGTTATATAACATGTTATAGCTACATGCTATTTTTTTATCATGGTTATAATTCTGTTAGCTTTCTTATTTTTTCTATTTATTTTATTTTCAAAAGGGAGACATTTTTTACACATACTTCAATAAAATAAATGGTTTCAAGTTTCAATTATAATAAAGTGTTTGCCCAAAAATAAATAAAGAACCCTTCCGTTTTCACTGATAATACTAATTGTGTAATACCATATACCGTGAAACTGTGATATTTTCTGAGACGGTTATCATACTGTGAAAATCTCATACCGTTGCAACCCTACACACAGCCATACAAAATTATCTAAATCTCTTCATTGCACCGTCCGACAGGGACAGCAAACAACCAATCACCAAGCTGACACCAAGCTGACACCAAGCGCACTGGTGCTGAACTCCCACGAGGTGAGACGGGCCCTAAGCCACATCAACCCCAACAAAGCCACTGGACCTGATGGAGTTCCTGGACGGGTCCTGAAACACTGCACGGGACAGCTGACAGCAGTGTTCACCACCACGTTTAACATTTCTATGGAACAAGCCAATGTTCCCACCTTCCTCATGTCTGCTACAATCATCCCTGTTCCAAAACAGATAGCGATCAGGTCCCTGAATTATTATCGGCCAGTGGCCTTGACCCCCATAGCTATGAAGTGCTTCGAGCGACTTGTCTTTACACACACATAAAATGACATCCCTCCTTCCCTGGATCAATAACAGTTTGCTTACAGGGCAAACATGTCACTGAGGACGTGGTCTCACTAGCTGTTCACACTGCCCTGTCTCACTTGGAACAGTGGGACCATTATGCCAGGATGTTGTTAATTGATTATAGTTCTGCTTTTAACTGCCTGTGCAATTGGATTCTGGACTTTCTTACAAGCAGACCACAAAGAGTGAGCATGGGTAAGCACTCCTCCTCCCCCATAACACACCTCAGGGCAATGTGCTAAGCCCTATATTCCCGCTTCATTTATGACTGCAAACCAATCCATTATTCCAACATCATAATCAAGTTTGCTGACGACACCACCATGACAGGCCTCATCTCTAACAACAAAGAGTCAGCCTACAGAGAAGAGGTTGAGAACCTGGAAACCTGCAACAATCTTGCTCTTAATTCAAAGAAAACAAAATAACTGATCTTGGACTTCAGGAGACAGAGGAACAACGGTCACTGACTCATCAGCATTAATGGTGATAACTGGTGGAGGCAGTTCAGAGCTTCAGATTCCTGGGAGTCTATATCAGCCAAGACCTGACATGGACCATCAACTCGACAGTGATGGCCAAGGAAGTTATTAAGAGGCTTCCTTTCCTGAGGAGCCTGAAGAAAGCACATGTAACCAAGGTTACCAAGGAGTAACAGAGAAATTTTTTTATTGTTATTAATATAATAATATAATAAGGGGAGAACTATTCAATAGAAGTAACATCATAAAAGAAAGATATTAATTTCATACTAACGTACATTTTCTTTTGGGTATTACTGTGACCAATGGTGATGAGTTTTGAACTAGAAATGAGCCAATGCGAGTGCAGAATCTGGCGCAGCGGAAAAATTGATTTCCGGGTTTTGCACGAGGTTTATGCGAGAAGTTAGAAGCAGTTCTCTTTCTCATGCACGGATGCCTGATGAGCGCGGTGTCACGACGCTCCGGGAAACAGAGAAAATAATCTTCTAGATGAGTTCTGTCGATGGGTTGATGTGAGTGAAATGACGCACTTTATTTCCTATTAGTTGTGAGAGACGTTGGTATTATTATGAGAGTGAAACGGACATTCAGTTAGTTAATATAAAAGTGTATGGTGATATACATATACTTGATTAGCATCGAAGTGTTGCTAAAGTGTTTATGGAGTGTATTTTTGATTTAAAAAGGGTAAAGAGAACGATTTAAACGGGATGTGCTGTACCTGCACCACTCTGGAATTTTCTGTGAGTTTAACGATCTCCTTGGTAAGTCAAATTGCTTTGTAATTGTTACAAGTCAGATTGTTATTGTTGTATAAGAGGAAAAACAAGAAAAATTAAATCTGTGAGTGATTTATATGTATAAAAAATATTGTTCAATGCTGTATTTGGTTAATAACATTTAACTGTGCTTGAATAGGTGACGGAAAAGTGGTTAATATATTAATCAGTGCCTTATGTTGAAAAATAGTCACAAACCTTGCCTATGTAAAAGAAATATTCTTTATTTAAAAAAAAATGCATTTACAAATGTTCAAGTTCTGGGTAAAATGGATGATTAATTTACTGTCATGAGTTAAAAATGTTTATTGTATGTTGTTACAATGAAGATATTAATGATATTTTTGTGACCTTGTCTGTTCAAGGTCAGGTTTTTTTGTTTTGTGTTATTCTGTTCTTTTCCAAATTCGATTGATGTCCTCTATCTGATGTGATGCTGTGTTGGTGCCTGTATTCTGGAATTGTCCTGGCCTTCCAGTGGTTCTGAGGAGGTTTTGGACTGGCGAGCCTCCCTTGAGTCGATTCTTGGATCTGTCAGTTGAGGAAAGACAAGTTTTTGCACTGATTTAAACTGCGACTGGTAGGAAAAAGATTAATTTTCCTCATCTTTTGTTTTTTTTCTTGGATGGAGACCTTTTTCATCATCAACAGATAAAGGACAACTAATATTTCTACGGACTTTTCGACAAACTCTTTTCACAAAGACTGAACATTTTGATTCTATCCAATTGGGAAATCTTTGTTTAATTGTCTGTATATTGTTTATTCGAGGTTTTGATCATTGATACTGACTGCTTACTAAAGACACAAGTGTGTACATGTACAATAAGTGAGTTTATTTAACCCTGATAGAATAAGGGAACGCTGCAGTGAGCATAGCGAGCTGACGTTATCTTGTTAAAAAAAAAAAAAAAAAAAGGAAATAACCGCAAGATTTGGGAAGTTACATTCTTGTTGGGAAAAAAATACATATCTATAATTCTATTTTATTTTATTTGTTTATCAATGTAATTCATCGGTTGAATTGTCATACTGAAAATACACAGTGTGTGTTCAAACAAGTGTTCACTGTTGTTGTGGCATCTTTCTCAGCAGCGAATCTGTTTCTTCTGAAACGCTGGTCCATAGATTGGCATATAACAAGTTATTTATTATTCTACTAGTTAATAGCCAGAGAGTAAGTGCTACACACAACTTCTACAACAGCTGCAGTCAACTTTTACAGGTGCGCCATTAAGTCCATCATTACATACTGCATTACAGCATGGTACCCTGTCTGTACCTCTGAGAACAGGAAGGCCCACCAGCACATCATTAAAATGGCCCAGAAGATCACTGGCTCACAGCTTCCAACACTGGAAGAAATCGTTAGAACCCGCTGCAGCCACGAACATCTGTAAAGACCTGACCCACCCCGGTCACAGCATCTTCTCCCCTTTGCTGTCTGGCAAGTGTTACAGAGACCAAGTGTTAAAGTGTTGCATGACCAGGCTGAAGAACAGCATTTACCCCAGAGCTGTCACACTGCTGAACACCCAGCACTCACTTTCCACCTTATAACAGAACAACTACTGTAACTGTACTGGACCTCAGTTACTATGACCGTTCCTCTTATTTATTCGAGAAATTGGGTCTTTGCAAAAAAATATTTATTTAAAATCATGGATATGGTATATATGGGAGAATCAAACATCTGCTGCTCCTTTTGCCATGATGATTCAGACAGATCTCTAATTATTGCTTTGTTCTGTGACGTGTTTCAAGTGTTCTGCATCTATTGCCAACATTTGGCAAGTGATCAGCACTGCTCAGCATGAGCCGCAAGAGGGTGCATCTCTATCTGCAGGGGTTTATGAATATACACACAAATTGTTTGATATACAATGAGTACTTTCTAGATAAACTTGATAATTTATAGATAACTTTCTAGATAGTCTTGGTTTAGATCAAACGAATGCCTACACTAGCTAATAATTATTTTGCACTTTTCTTGTTATATTATTTCTGAACATCTGGGTTTATTAGATTTTAATTTATTTTACATTTATACTGTGTTGACAACTTCCCCCTGTGGTGCATTTGCAAATTTTTCTTGCACACCTTTGCTTCCTATAATGAAAAGAACTTAACTGGATTTATCTAACCAGCTTGCCTTGCATTTTAATAAAGAACATACAATTTGAATCATGTTGGAGTACATTTACGAGTTGAAAAAAATAAATAGTGAATAAGTTAAAATGTAGATTTTTTTTTTTTTTTTTTTTTTGCCATTTCGCCCAGACCCATCTCTGCACAGAAATACTCAAACCAGCACGTCTGGCACCAACAATCATCCCATGCTCCAAATCACTGAGATCACATTTTTCCCCATTCTGATGGCTGATGTGAACATTAACTGAAGCTCCTGACCGTATCTGCATGATATTATGCACTAGATCGAAGTGATATAGATAATCACATGGATGATTGTTGGTGCCAGACGGGCTGGTTTGAGGATTTCTGTAACTGCTGATCTCTTGGGATTTTCACAGACAACAGTCTCTAGAATTTACTCAGAATGGTGCCAAAAACAAAAAAACATCCAGTGAGCTGCAGTTCTGTGGACGGAAATGCCTTGCTGATGAGAGAGGTCAACAGAGAATGGCCAGACTGGTTCGAACTGGCAAAGTCTATGGACTCAGATCACCGCTCTGTACAATTGTGGTGTGAAGAATAGCATCTCAGAATGTTAATCTAAGATGCAGGTTGGGGCTGTTTTGGGGGCACGAGAGGGACCTACACAATATTAGGCAGGTGGTTTTAATGTTGTGGCTGATTGGTGTAATTCCATGACCATGGGAACACTGTTAAGATCTACGGTCCCACCCTGTCCTCACCAGAATAACTCTGAAAAGACATCTTATAAAGAACCGACTTTGCTGTTTAACACTGGATAATGGACTGGACATCCCAACCATTTCAAACATCAGACCTTCAAAGAAACATTAACACTTAAGCCTACACAAATTTTTGCATTATTCCAAAAACCTCAAAACGCCCAACCCTGCACATGAACATAACAATCATTACACCAGCAAAGAACCCAGCTCCAGTCAAGGATCCACCTACAAGCACAGGCAGAAAATCATGCTGCTGTCTAATGCTATAGGCATAGATTAATCACACTAGAAAATGCATGGGCCAGCCTATTTGCATTTGTTCACATTTCCTCTCTATTCCAAAGCGCTCTAGGACAAAGAGCAGTTTAAGCAGAGAGGATGGGGGTGAATGAACACACAAGTTGTTGTCAGCAGGCACATGCCGAATTGGCTAGATTGCTCCAAAGCATTTCAAAGGCTTCAGGCACATTTGAGAAGCCAATGAGCAGGTGATATTGTCGCTGGATTGGTCACAGGTATAACGGGAGGGTGACATGACACCAACTGTGGCCTCTCTGCCTCTCTCTCTCTCTCTCGCTCTCTCTCTCTCTCTCTCTCTCTATCTCAATCTCTCTCTCTCTCGTCTAATTTTGCAATTGCATTTAAACTTTAGTCCAATTTTTTTTGCCTTTTGAACGTTGTTAGCTATTACTAATGTAAATGTTAGTAATTTAAAGGAATATTCCAGGTTCAATACAAGTTAAGCTCGATCAACAGCATGTGTGGCATTATATTTATTACAACAAAAATGTATTTAACTTGCCAATCCTTTTCTTTAAAAAAAGTGAAGCACTTACAATGAAAGTGAATATATATATATATATATATATATATATATATTTGTATTCATAAAGACTATAATTTATTTTCAGAAAGACTAGCTACATTGACCTAACCAAAGAAATAAGGACCCATTATGGTCCTATATGCTTATAGCTTTGCATTGTACTGTACATGGATATTACAAAATAAATTCGCCTTGCTTCGTAAACTGTTATTATATTCATTTAACAATGCATTTGGTGATTTGGTAACAGTTCTCTAAAATCCAATGAAGAGGAATGAAAAAACATTATCACAATATATCGTAGTTTTGAAATTGTAATACCCCAAAAATAAATATATTGTATCATGACCTAAATATAGATATAATATTGTATCACCAGTTACCTTGTGATTCCCACCCTCTGGTGTGTGGATATTTGAGCTTTGAACTCTGAATAACTATAAGGCTTTGTGATCGCAGACAATCCATTTACAATCCATTGAGGAAAACCAATAATGAGATCTAGGTCTCCTCTCATTCCTCTCTGCCTTTCCTTTGAGGACTCAGTGAGAGAAAAAAATACATCAAAATATTCTTCCTGAGATTAACTGTGGTATCCAGACAGAAAAACCCTGAGATGTATTTGCATTTGCAAGGTCATTCTGACAGCTAATGACTTTCACCAGGACATGTTGAAGCATGTTTCAGGCCTAAATTGCAGTCTGACTGCCTGGGTGATAGAAATATATATAAAAAGTTTCAGGGGAAGAGTTTGAGAGGACCTTAGGAAACAAGACCAGAGCTTCATTTCAAAGACCAAATATTTGAAATGCAAATATTTATCTGACTAAAGACATTTTTGTACATTATGCATCGCAGTATCCAAAATTAAAGGTATTTGGCATTCTGCACTTTCATGAAGGCCCATTTTTTTCTAATCCAACCATTTAAAGTATACACTTAGTGTCATCCTTTCATTTCAAATACCCTGATTTAACCTTATTCAATTGAATCTTAATTCAAGAATGTATTGCCTCTTACCTAAAGTATATAATCAACATCAACTCATTTTATGGATATTTGTACAATTAGGTAAAGAAAAGATTAGAACATTAAGAAACATATCAGTAGTTATCAATGAAATTTTTTTTTTAATATTTTGACTTTGAAATTCAAAGTCATTTTTGTCACTCTCATTGGCATTCTGTGGAGACCCTGATGAAAACTCCAACACAATCTCTCATTAGAAAAATAAACAGTCATGATCTGTGACCCGTGGTGAGGTCTCCTGTTAACTCACCAGGCAGTCTGTTCATGTTGACACCCTGGGCTGACAGTCCAATTCCCATGTACCTGCAAATACCAATGGAGAGAGGACAAATGTGAGCTTCATTAAACATGAAGACATGTGCCTTCTCTTTACTGGAAACAAAAAGTAATGCACACATTTTTATAAAGATCATTCATTTGTTTTTTTCAAGAGGTCCATTAGCTACACCTTTTCATTTTTAGACAGTTATGGTATGCCCAAACCAAAGGCATGGCATCTATTGACTCAAACATGATGCAGGGTCAAATTATAAGATCAATTATCATCCTGAGACTTTGAAATCGTCTTAATACGTAGGTGCAGTGAAGTCCAAAAGTCTGAGAGCACTAATGAAAATGCTTCTAGTTTTCATTTTCCTAATTTAATATTTGTAATTTACAATTTACATTATCAGCATAACATCGAAGTGAAAATCAGACTTAAAATGTTACCATGAATTTCAGAATTTCATGCAAAAAAAACTATCATGAATGGGGTGAGGAAATATGTTAAAAGTTGGGTTGGAAGGGGCAAGAAAAGGAGGGTGTCAAGCACAACAATTCACGCATTCTCACTCAACAATTGCACTGCAGATTTTACTCTAACGTAAAACTCCGGGATTCTGTCAGTGGTTTTCTGCTGTGTTGACTTGTTAAGACTCCAGCCGTTGACGTTTGTAATTCAGACTGTTCAGGCACATGCGCACTCTCCAAATACCAGATACTCAGATATCAGAACTCTGCTTATGTGTTTACATGGTCACATTAAGCTGCGCTCTCAAGAAGATACCAGGGTGTGTTAAACTGCTTTCTCTTAATCCCTTAAGTGGCTTAAGTAATTCGTCATTCTCGTTTACATAACGTTTCAGAACGCTGCTTTCTGCAAAAACCCTGGAATAAACAGTTTTCTTAAGTGCATGTAAACAGGGTCAGTTTACATATGGTAAACTCTATGAAGGTAAAATTGTGCCTAAATGATTTGCATGCACAGGGTAAGATTTGTGAAAGTATATATCAAATTGCAAGTGTAAAAATAAACTGCAGTTGCACAAAACGTTTTTTTAAAGGTGTAAATCAAGTTGAAAGCATAAGAAACATATTAGCAATACTTTAATACTTCTAAGTGTAATTCATGTGTTGTGAATCTGTCATTTCTTATTAACACAAAGTAAATTTGGTGTGTTTTTTTCTGACACTTTTGGCACTGTTTTTGCTCCTATGGCCAAAAACATTGCAAACCTGCAGTCATTGATATGTAAGCAAAGAAAGTGTGTCATGAACAGCAAAACGTATTGACCGTAGAATCAGTCTGTAACGTGTAAATGTTTGTGGCATAAATCATTTCCAGAAATAATCCGATATACACTGTTCCGTCTTCCCTTTGTTGCGCTTACCCTTTTGGCATGAATTTCTCACTAAAATAGTTTTTGCAAGCGCGAGGGGGAAGACGGTCTACCAGCTTCTAGTAACCAATTAAATGAGGTTTTCCTTGACCAGTTTACTCTGACATGACCTGGTTTAACAACATGACAGACAGCTTCGTCTTCATATAACTGCAGGTTTGCAATGATTTTGGCCGTGTCAGAAGAATACACACCAAATCTACTTTGTGTTAATATGCCATTAAAGTTTCCCAACACATGAATTACATATGTATACATTATAAGCATTAAAGTATTGCTAATATCTTGCAACTTGATTAACACCTTTACAAAACGTTATGTGAGCATACAATGTATTTTTACGCTTGCAATTTGATTTACGCTTTCACAAATCTTACACTGTATATGCAAATTTTGATTTACATTTTAACAAATCATTCATAAAACACTTTTAGTGCTGCGGTTTATTGACAGGTGAGGGGTGGCGCTTCAATTCTGCCGTGACGCATACAGGACGGACTAGCTTTTACACCTCAAATGCGACGTGGTCACATGCATTTTTGACCACATTCGTATGTGGTTTCAGTGATCCAATCACAAAACGTTTTAGACCCTGTTTAGACCTGCGATTAAGGCTGACCATATGTGATTGGATCTCCCGAAATGCATCATAATATCAGGTGGAAACGGGATCCAAATCATCACTTCCACATCTGAATGTGAAAGTGGATATTTTGAGAATGAAATTACTGATCTGTTTCTCACCCACACCGATCATATCTTTTCTGAAGATATGGACCACTGGAGTCATATGGATTACTTTTATGTTTCCTTTATGTGATTTTTGGAGCTTCAAAGTTCTGGCCATCATTCAATTGCATTGTATGAACCAAGAGAGCTGAAATATTTTTCTAAAAATATTTGTTTGCGTTCAGCCAGAAGAAAGACAGTCATACATATCTAGGATGGAATGAGGGTGAGTAAATGAGAGAATTTTTATTTTTGAGTGAACGCTTCCTTTAACTTTCTTCTTGATGACAGAGCTCCAGCAATCTAGGCCTAAATCCCAGAAACCTTTGCACAGTGTATGTGATGAGAAGTGCAAAATCTGACCTAATGTACAAAAGAGTTAACATGGTCAATGTCCCAAATGTGTTTAAATTTGATTAGAAACGTGTTTAAATGTTATGTTACATTTTTCATTTTCCATCATAACTTTTCTATAAAAAAATTCAAAATCTTAAAACTTTGTTAATTTTCAAGTTTTAATAGAAAAAAAAGATTTCCAATGTGGTCTCAGACTTTTGAACCTGACTCTATTTAAAATGAATGCATTCAAACAGAACCTGTTTTCACTTACCCATCCCTTCCTTTGCTTACGATCTTCACCTCAAAATAGTAGATGCCACAAGCGGCAGGGATGGGATGGGTGGCGCGAACGGACGCTGCATCCTTGTGGTTTTTTCCGTGGCCTAAAGTTAGATGGAAACAGTTAAGGAAATAAGTCACTGACCAAACACCCTCTGGTATGAATCACTTTCTACATAAATAACAACAAGGTCCAAAAAAGGTTTTAAAGGTGAAGCATGTAATATCTGCACCACTACCTTCACCAAAATGGAACACAAAAACAGTAATTGTTTTCAAACAGCATATTCTATTAATTGGACCAATGGCGTGAGTTTGGAGCAGGACGATCTTTTAATATGACCAACAGCAGATGGTGGAGAGTTCGAAAAAGCAGTTTGAGAACAATATTTATTTTTGCAATTCTTTTTGGTGACTCATGTAGCCCAGAAGTTACATGCTTCAACTTTAAGTTGGGATAGGAAAAAATATTTTAGCAATGAAAATTACACATTTCAACTTTCAGGGAACATACATTATACAGGCTTATCACAAATGCCCTATAAGGCTATCAATGTCTGATCAGCTAAATATATTATACATGGACCAAACATTGTTCTGTTCATCTTCACTTTTGGTTTAGAGTTGAGTTCGGTTTTGTAATTAATGAAAAAATAAATAGGTCTACCTAACATGTTTCACACAGGCACTCTCACTCAAAGACATGCGAA
This sequence comes from Moxostoma hubbsi, assembly GCA_032164185.1. Classification (NCBI taxonomy): domain Eukaryota; kingdom Metazoa; phylum Chordata; class Actinopteri; order Cypriniformes; family Catostomidae; genus Moxostoma; species Moxostoma hubbsi. Next base: position 20,936,452 of record JAVLUX010000019.1, read on the forward strand.
AGGACGAGTACGGGCAGAGAACATGTTTTGCGTGCATCTGAACATTTTAAAAATTGTTTTCCTATGTAACGCGCTGGAAGAACGTCTTTCGCAAAGGACCGTCACATTTGTTAGAAACCGTGTCACGTTAAAAAGACACATGTGCTCGGTTTCATTCGTTGGGCTCTGCCTTGCTTGCTTGCTTTTAGCGCAGGTGTCACAAATATTTGACATTCTGAATAAGTTCAGGATGCTAAGGAGGACTTCATGTGACTATTACACTCTTACACATGATTGTTTTGCACCAAGCAAATATTCAGAACTTGATAAATGGTAAGCCAGTGCTTTTTTCCCTTCTGCTCTGGTGTACTGAGGGGCCACAATGACTTGTTAAAACTGTGTACTAGGATGTTAGCTGCTACGAATGTTGTCTATGATGAAGGTCTTGGTATTAATAAAGATTTCCCGATTCCATTCAGATTTACAAGCTCGATCCGATATTGCTTCATATATTTAATTTATAATGTCCTTTTTGTATTTATACAAACTATTATAATATAACTATTTATATTTTATTCGTTTTTAATCATATTGGTCACATTTTAGCTTTTAAAAAATTAACAAATCCATGTATTCAATCAATACATATTATATAGTATACTGCATCACATTTTTTGTTACATGTTTAATTATTGAATTGCATAATGTTTCCTATTTACTGGTATTTACATTGATTTGTTGAACATGTGCTAAAACTGGTACCGTCTCTTTAAGAAACTGGTAGTTCTGTAAAGATCGTCTGTAAATGAGCAAATATAAACCAGAGGATTCAAATGGCTTTACCTCAACCGTGCTATGAATTAGTGCCACATTAGTTAAATGTTTATTTTTTTAATAAAAGCTGACTGTAAAGAACAGAAGGGGTATTAAAAGAGACATTATTCAATAACAAATGGGTTGAGTGGATCTCATCTTTGGACACACACACACATTACTTGGAACAACTTTTACCCTTAACACGCAGTGAAAAGATCTCGCTGCTCAATAGTTCACCACTATACCATACTGGTACTGTTTTTCAGGTTCAGGCTCGGGCTTTATTTTAAAGTTACTTAAATTACTTTAATTATATGAAAATGAGTGGCATATATCATATATCATTAAAACCTTCACCTTTTGTGTTGGAACAAAATGAAGGTGAGTAAATAATGAAAAATGTAAATTTTTGGGTGAACTATTCCATGAGTTTGAAATCAGCATTACTATGTGTAATAAAAATCAATCCTATAACCCCCCAGTCATTGAAAGCTGCATCAAGTGTATGTATTCATCGTCATCATCTCTGGTTACTGTAATAATATTAATCACCTTTATATTTAGCATCCCAAGTCCTGCTACAAGCTACAATAGGCTTGCCTGCCAAGTCCAGACAAGCATTCATAATCAAGAACACAGACAATATCTATTTATATCCCCATCTCACACGACCAGAGTAAAAGCAGATGACCCTGTATGTGCAAATCCCCGACTCTCTCTCCCACACGTACACAAATTACAAACACACATCTATGCTCACACTCTTTGCCATCCCCTGCTCACACACACACGCACACACACTCACACACAATCTATTTATACATCATGCCATGACCACACAATTCTGGGTGATTCTCTCCTTCTTTAGTTCCTTGCCTGACTGTCCCTCCGTCTCTCTCTCTCTCCCAAACATGTTTACAGCACAAAACACAAACAGCTTTCATACAGCATCCTCCTCTGCACTGCATAATCATAGGTCTGCTGTGTCTTACAGCACTACTCTAATCCTGTGTAGGACATATCATTTTATGGTATGTTCTGCATTAGCGCGGCATTATTAAAGTGCTGATTGAAAATTTTTATTTTGTTTTTGTACCAGGGTGAGCCGATAATCTGTTAACCCTTTGAGGCACAAAACTGGCTTGATCCCAGTCATGATAAAAGGGTGAATCTCTGGCAAGAATTGTCCAGGTCAGACTTTACCTCAAAATAAAAATGAATTATGTTTTGCATAAAGAAAATGTAAAAAAAATCCAGCATAAATTAAGGGTGAGGTTTTTCTTTTTTTTCCTCATTGTGACATATGACATACAGGAGATGTACCATTTTCAACAACAGTGATGCTTGTTTTAGTTGGAACAGATTAGTGACAAAAAAAAACACAAAATACATTTATAGAATACATTTTTTGGCAAGACCTTATCAATTGTTTCAGTCTGTGAAAGGGAGGCTGGATGGGTTTCAAACCTGACTGGCAGGATCCAGAAATAACTTTTTACGGTGGCTAGTAGACGAAAAAATATGTACCCGCCAGTCACATCTCATGCCGGCCATTTTATTGCATTTTACAAGTGGATTTGACAGACAAGAGAGACAAATAAACAATACTGAATGCATGTTTTGCAAATACATTTAAATTCAGTTTTTTACAATTCCTGATAGTTAATCATAGAACAAATTCCATGTCTTAGGTCAGTTAGGATCACAACTTTATTTTAAGAATGTGAAATATCAGAATACTAGTAGAGAGAATGATTTATTTCAGCATTTATTTTATTCCCAGTGTATCAGAAGTTTACATACACTTTGTTAGTATTTGGTAGCATTGGCTTTAAATTGTTTAACTTGGGTCAAACATTTTGGGTAGCTTTCCACAAGCTTCTCAAAATAAGTTGCTGGAATTTTGGCCCATTCCTCCAGACAGAACAGGAACTTCTCAGAACTGAGAAGGCCTCCTTTCTCGCACACACCTTTTCAGTTCTGCCCACAAATTTTCTATTGGATTGAGGTTAAGGCTTTGTGATGGACACTCCAGTACCTTGACTTTGTTGTCCTTAAGTCATTTTGCCACAACTTTGGAGGTATGCTTGGGGTCACTGTCCATTTGGAAGACCCATTTTCCTACCGAGCTTTAACTTCCTGGCAGATTTATTGAGATGTTGCTTCAATATATCCACATAATTTTCAAAATAAGCCTCACCCTTTTTCCTCCAAACATAACAATGGTCATTAAGGCCAAACAGTTACTGTGGCAGCGGGGGCGTGGTCAAGCGCCCGTCCAGAGAAGGAAAGCGGTAAGGGCGCTTGCACCTGAGCTAAATCATGTCTAACACCTGTCTCTAATTTCAGTGAGCACGGGGAGATCGGATAAAAGGGCCACAGTTCCGCCAGTAGAGAGAGAGAGAGAGAGAGAGAGAGAGAGAGAGGGCTCATCCGCCCTAGGGATCGCCGCCATGTGGTCCTCTGCTAGCCGGACGGCTGCCTCCAGCGGTGCCGGGCGGTGGCACTGGGCCCATTCCGCCGTTCTCCTGGGCAAGCTTTGAATAAACTGCTCCAGCACAACCTGATCGACGAGTCCCTTGACGTCGCGGTTCCCCACTAGCAGCCACCTCCGGCAGGCATCACGGAGCCGCTGGGCGAAGGCGAATGGGCGGTCGGACTTTTCCAGCTTCATGCCCCGGAAGAGCTGACGGTTTTCCTCGGGGCTCCGACCAACCCGCTGCAGAATGGCTTTTCTTTGATCAGCGTAGGCCAGGAGGTTTGTTGCCGGCAGTTGTTGAGCCGCGAGTTGGGCTTCCCTGGACAGAAGAGGAACAAGGCGGGCTGCCCACTGATCCTGCGGCCAGCCCCAAATTTCAGCGGTTCGCTGGAACAAATCTAAAAATGCTTCTGCATCATACGCCGCCCCCATCTTCTGTAACGTTGGCAGGGGTAACGTGGCACGGGTGTCCGGGGTCGCGGCTGTGGCTGAAGCGGCCTCCTGGCTGAGGAGGCTCCGGATGACCTGTCGATCCTCTGCTTGGACCCGCACGATCTCGCAGAACCGCCGATCTTGGTCTTGCCTGAGCTCAAGCAGGGACTGTTGGTGGCTCTGATGTAACGTAGCGAGGGACAGGAGGACTTTGGCCAGCTGGGAGGACTCTACGGGACGACCTCTTTCCATGTTTGGACGTACAGAATCCAATTTTTAATGTCCCAGGTTTCGGCACCAGTGTAACGCGGGGTTAGGATGGGCAAGGAGGAGGCGAGAACCGGCTTATCAATATAAATAATATTTTAATGAAAACTTAAACAAACGCATAAACAAACACACAACGGACATGTCCGTGATTGAGCTCTCTCTCTCGAACAGTCGTCACCGGCCGCCTTTATCCCTCGCGCGCCCCATCAGGCCATTTGGGGACCGGGCATGCAACATTCCAGCCCAGCCCCGCCCCCCTCCACTCCACTCCACACTTACATTTTTGTTTCATCAGACCAGAGTACATCTCTCCAAAAAGTAAGATCTTTGTGCACATGTGCACTTGCAAACTGTAGTCTGGCTGTTTTGGAGCAGTGGCTTCTTCCTTGCCAAGCAGCCTTTCAGGATATGTCGATATAGGATTCGTTCTGCTGTGGATATAGATACTTGTCTACCTGTTTCCTCCAGCATCTTCACAAGGTCCTTTGCTGTTTTTCTGGGATTAATTTGCACCAAACTACGCTCATTACTAGGAGGCAGAATGTCTCTCCTTTCTGAGTGGTATGATGGCTGCATGGTCCAATGGTGTTTATACTTGCATGCTATTGTTTATACTGATGAACATGGTACCTTCATGCATTTGGAAATTGCTCCCAAGGATGATCCAGACTTGTGGGGGTCCACAATTTTTTTCTGAGGTCTTTGCTGATTACTTTTCATTTACCAATGATGTCAAGCAAAGAGGCACTGAGTTTGAAGGTAGTCCTAAAATACATCCAGAGGTACACCTCCAGTTCCATACACCTCCTATCAGAAGCTAATTGTCTTTTTTGAATTTTCCAAGCTGCTTAAAGGCACAGTTAACTTAGTGTCTGTAAATTTCTGACCCACTGGAATTGTGATAAAGTCAATTAAAAGTGAAACAATCTGTCTGTAAACAATTGTTGGAAACAATACTTGTGTCATGCACAAAGTAGATGTCCTAAATGACTTGCCAAAATTATAGTTTAATATTTCATGTTAATATTAAATCTGTGGAGTGGTTAAAAAATTAGTTTTAATGACTTCAACCAGTGTATGTAAACTTCTGACTTCAAATGTACTTCAGGAGAAGTTCTTTTGCATTCTTCATTCAGGGATAAAAATAAGTTTGAAACAGCCAAGCAAACATTCATATACCCGCCACACCACTGTGGGAGGCATTTAGAAGCACATTTAAATATGAGGATACTCAAGAAGCTAATGTGACATTAAAATGTGTTATCAATGACTTCATGCCTCACTAATTTACACTAGATCAGTAAAAGATACTTTTTTAATAATTTGTTGATAAATTAATGTACAGTGACGAGAAAGAGAATGCGAAAACTTTGGAATTAATTGCATTTATGTATAAATGTGTCTTAAAATCTGGTTTGAATGTCATCTAAGTTAAAATAATGAACAAACATAATCTGTTTGAACTAATAACACACAAATTATTGTATTGTTCTTGTACATACTGAATACATCATTCAAACATTCACAGTGTAGGTTGGAAAATGTATGTGATCCCCTAGGCTACAGTAATTATGTCAACAAAAGCTAATTAGAGACTGGAGTTGGCAAGTCTGGCATCCAATTAATGAAACATGATTGGAGGTTTGGGTTAGAGCTACTTTGTCTTATAAAAAGCACTCAAAAATATTTAGTTTGCCAGTCACAAGAAGCATCTGGTGATGTGGACCATGCCTCGCAAAAAAGAGATTTCAGAAGACCTATGATCAAGAATTGTTGCTTTGCATAAAGCTGAAAAGGCTTACAAAGTTATCTCAAAGAGCTTAGATATCATCTGTCCATAGATTGTCTAAAAATGGAGACCATTTAGTACTGTGGTTACTCTCCCTAGAAGTGGCCATCCAGCCAAGATGACTCAAAGGGCACACTGCAGAATGCTCAATGAGGTAAAACACAAACCTAGAGTGACAGCTAAAGAATTGAAGAAATCATTGGAACTGGTTAACATCTCTTGTTCATGAGTCCACTATATACAAAATATTAAACTGGCATGGTGTTCATGGCAGGACAACACGAAGGAAGCTGCTGCTTTCCAACAAAAACATTGCTACGCACCTGAAGTTTTCCAAAAGAACATGTTGACACACTATAACGCTAATGGGAATCCTACAGAATAATGTCAGGCTGGCTGTGCACCAGCTGAAGCTTAGTAGAAGTTGGGTAATGCAGCAGGACAATGACCCTAAATAATGAAGTAAATCCACTACAGAATGGCTTAAAAAAGAAAATCCACATTTTGGAGTGGCCCTGTCAGAACCCAGACCTTATCCTAATAGAGATGCTGTGGAATGACCTCAAGAAGGCAGTTCACACCAGACTTCCTAAGTATATATCCAAGCATAAGCAGTTCTGTAAGGAAGAATGGTCAAAATTCCTTCTGAACATTGTGCAGATCTATTTCGCAGCTACCAGAACACTTGGTTCAGGTTATTGCTGCCAGAGGAGTATTGACCAGTTTAAACCCCTTAAATCAAAGGGTTCATGTACTTTTTCCACAGCACTGTGAATGTTTAATGGGATGTGTGTTCAATAAAGACGTGAAAGATTACAATTGTTTGTGTGTTGTTAGCTTAAGCTTATTGTGTTTGTCTATACCTTTGACTTTGATAAAGCTGAGATCACAATTTATGATCAATTAATATAGAAAACCAGCTTACTTAGGTTCACCTACTTTTTCTTGCCACTGTATATGCAGTAGAAAATGCGCAATTTGTCTTGTTTACATTCTGAATTCATGACACTAATGCACAAATCACTACACGCAGCTATAATATGCATTGATTACACTGTTATTGTAATTTATGACACTTTACAACTGCAAAGATTGGTGTATAAAAGAATGTTAATAGGAAGAATACAGATAAAAGAGAGGGACATACCGTACTATGGCCAGATGTATGAATGGCTTTCATTGCAGAAGGCACATGAGTGAAGCAGCATATAAACCAAAGGTTTATGGGCACTGAAGAGTATAAGAGTAGACTTGATTCCTTTTGTAGACTAATTAAACAAAAAATGCTTGATATGTTCTTGGAAAATGTCTCTATGCAAACGATCATACATATGTAGGTAAATTTGCACCAGTTCATTAATAACGGCAAAATGGAGTGTACATGTTGCCTGATCGCGGCACGGTGGTGCAGCGGTTAGCACTGTCACCTCACAGCAAGAAGGTCGTGGGTTCAAACCCCGGTTGCCCCGGCGTTTCTGTGTGGAGTTTGCATGTTCTCCCCGTGTCTGCGTGGGTTCTCTCCGGGTGTTCCGGCTTCCTCCCACCATCCAAAGACATGCAGGCTAGGTTAATTGGTGTCTCCAAAAATTGCCCTAGGTGTGGATGTGAGTGTGAGTGTGAGTGTGTGTCTGTATATGTGTGGCCCTGCGATGGACTGGCGACCTGTCCAGGGTGTACCCTGCCTTTCGCCCAATGTTAGCTGGGATAGGCTCCAGCCCCCCGCGACCCTGTACACAGGATAAGAGGTGTTGGATGGATGGATGTTGACTGATCTTAACTGACTGAACACCGAGATGGGATGATTTTTAAAAGTAAATTTTGAAGCCGACTAGTCTAAAAAGAAACCAATCATCAGAAAACAGTCAAAAAAATAAATGTTTATGCGACCCATTTAAAATAGTTGATTCTGATAAATTTGAAAAACACAGTTTTCGCATTGTAGTGTGGACTGTGAAAACGGATGGTTTGGAAAACGATGACGCGTTTGTAGTCATGTGATCTATCCAACCAAAACAATCAAGATGGCATCCTGTGTTATATCGGCGCTGTTGAGCCTGATACTCACTTTGATAGCGTTGTTAAAAAATAAATGTCACTTTGTACAACCTTCACATTGCATTCCTTCAAAAGGCGAATGGAAGTTTACTCAGAATTGGTAACCGATGACGGAACGCAAGGACAATTGCGTTTCAGACTGTACATGCAGCGGGGATTTTCCACATGCGCAGTGACATGATTTAAGCATTTTCATACGTTTCAGTGTGGATGAGCAACTTTTGGAAAATGCTTGAAAACGTTAGTGTGGACGGAGAGCATTTTGAAATGAAAACACCATTTTCAAATGTATCCGGATTAACGTAGACGTAGCCTAAGCCTATCGATGAGCAGCGGGAAACTAGTTAAGGGACATTCTGTCTTAACACCTGCAGCCTGTAAGCCTAAAGAGCCCCATTGAGGACTAAACTGTGTTACATTACTTTTATAAGCACTGACACAGACATTGATAGAAAGGAAAAAGCACCTGTCAGAGTGGTGTGAGACACTACCAAATTCACTGGCCAAAAAGAAAATTCACCCATATTTGGCACATTCATACTATGACAAAAAGCTTCTTAAAGGATTCTTAAAATGTCTAATTTTGAATCAGCCACTGTTGGGAAGAAAGAAAATCATTCCGGTTTGGAGCGACCTTAGGGTGCAAGAATAATGACAGAATTTTCATTTTTGTCATTGCATTGTTTCTATAAGTATGACCTGACTCCAATGTTCTGTTATAAGGCTATATGCGCTACTTTGAAAATATATATAAAAAAATAATATAACAATGCAAAAATAATCTTAATCATCCTAAAATAGTTTTTGGATTTATTCAAAATACATCCTAAATTCTTATTTTTCTGTTGATTTTGGGGTGAAAATGAGTCAATAACCAGTATGTGTAGCTCAATGAATAGTGGAATGAGATATACTCATAAAATCTCTATTTCTCATAAACACATAAAACAATCAGCAGCACAGAATTGGACAGTTATATGGTAAAAACTCCTTTTCAAAGTTTCTGTCAAAACATCTAAGGCAAATGGTGGGAGCAGGACAGAGCTACAGCTGGCACCAAAAACATCAGCTAAACAGGTCAAATGATAAAAACTAATTTAATACAAGAGAACAAAGAGAGAGGGACAGAAGATTGGGAGTGTATTGGTAGTGTTAGCAAACAGGGTTTCACAACTTCATAGAGACACGAGGTGGAAACTAATACAATCTGGTGATGTCACCACACTGAGTGAACATGCATGATTGGCTCCTCAGACAAATAGGCAAACATTACAAAAAGGTTAAAGGAAACACTGTGAACTAAAAGCCTGTCACAGGAAACAGCTAGCAGTCAACGAACAGCATAGAAAAATTATTCTCATCTAGGGCTATTCTATATTTGTATATATTTATTTTATAATTTTATTTATCTTCTCAATGGAGGTTGTGTTGTAATACAATGCAGCACAATATCTCCATGGACCTAGTGCTGCAAAAGTCCCATTTTCACTCTTCATTCATGGGCTAACAGGCCCCCCTAATAAAGACTTGTTTTCAATCAGGATTTTTTTTTATACTGGCCCAGTCAGGCCAGTAGTTCATATTTTACTTTCCTTGCCAACAATTTACCTGCCACAAATGTGATAAATAGCTAAACATTTAGGTATTTAGAAAATAGCAATACATTCAGTAAACGTTAAAGGCATAGTTCACCCAAAAAAATAAAAATCTCTCATCATTCTTTCACCCTCATGTCATGTGACTTTCCTCTGCTGAACACAAACAAAGATTTTTAGAACATTATTTCAGCTCTGTAGGTCCATACAATGCAAGTGAATGGGTACCAACAGTTTGAAGCTCCAAGTGTACATAAAATCAGCATAAAAGTAATCCATACAACTCAAGTGGTTAAATCTATATTTTCAGAAGCAATAGGATATGTGCGAGTGAGAAACAGATTCATATTTAAGTAATTGTTTTACTACAAATTGTCCTTCCTGCCCAGTAGTTGGCAATATGCACAAAGAATGCAAATCACCAAAAACAAATGTAGAAGAATATGAAAGCGAATGTAAATTTGCAAAAACGCAATACAATTTTGATCTTTTTCCTCATCCACACATATCATAGCTTCTGAAGATATGGATTTAACAACTGGAGTCTTATGGATTATACTTTTATGCTGCCTTTATGTGCTTTTATACCTTCAAATGTTGGTACCCATTCACTTGCATTGTGAGGACCTACGGAGCTGAGATATTCTTCTAAAAATAACGTAACCTGTGTTCAGCAGAAGAAAGAAAGTCATACAAATCTGGGATGGCATGAGAGTAAATTATGAGAATTTTTATTTTGGGTGAACTATCCCTTTATGTCCGAAACATTAGAGAAAACGTTGTAATAAACAATTTGATACACAAAGCTGACTTTCTACAGCCTGTTATTGATTAAAAATTCCAAATCATGAACCCGCTGTCCCCCTACGAGGACATATATTTTTAGGCAAAGTATTTGTTGTTCTCCGAAATGTCTTTGTTTGCATGTTTATAAGGTGCTAATAGTTACAAATCATAAAGGGAAATGGAAAATGCAAACAGCAATCTCAGTGGTTAAGCATGACTTCACAAAGTTAGGTTAAGATACAGAAACAAATGGATTTTGACCATCATAGTTAAATATTTAAAAAAAAAAAATTGACAGCGCATACTTATTGTCTAAACATGGAAACTTTAATTTGGTCTGGAAAAACAGAATTTGGTAAAATGACCAAAATAGTACTGAAATCACAAGGGTGAGAAGACAGTAGTTAAATAGTAGCTTAATGGGATCTGCTCTGAATATGTTGCTACAAAATGGGAATAATTTGATTTAAAGAAAGGGATTATGGTTACAAAGAGTGCAACCCTTTGCTTAATGGAAATCTAATTACACAAATAAATTTTGTTTTGAGGGTAAACTGATAGCTTCTAAATCCAAAAACAGATCGATGACAACAGAAAAGCAAATCAATATCAGTACACAAACACTGATTCCTACTCAACACCAATTAACAAATAGACTCCGTACTCTAAATACAAAATGCTTGGCTAACATCAGCCACCATATGAAGTGGTAAACATACCCATGCAGTGAAAGAAGATAGTTGCCAATGAGGTACAATTTTCCACAGACACAAAGCAGTGTGCATTACCAAAATAATGTGCTGTTGTTCAATGTTGAGTCAAAAAGGATAAACAAAATTAAATTATAAGGCTAAATTTTGAAGTCAAACTTGACCTGGCCATTGACACAAACATGCTGTTGTCATGTGTGCAACAACACATGATGTAAGAAAATAAACAGTAAAGTCTATACACAAATGACCCTCAAATGTTAACTGTCTTAAAATATTGCACAATGCACAACAGGCCCACAGTCAAACGACATAATCTAATCAAAAGCAGATAATTTGGCAAATCCTTTTTACAAGCCTTATGGTTTATGTAGGTGCTAAAACAAAAGCAACGAAGGCTGAGAAAAATGTCTATTTTTTATCCTTTTGATCTTTCATTCAAAAAATTCACAAAAATATATCCTCTAATGGATATCAAATAATAGCACAACACAAGTTTTATCAAAAAACAAATATGTTTGTCAAATATATGCGTGGCACAATTATTGGCACCCCTAGAAATTCTTATGAGTAAAATATATCTGAAGAATATTCCCATTCCACTTATTTTTAGAACACCTGGGTGACTAGGAACAAGAAATTGTTCAGCCATGACTTCCTGTTTCACAGGGGTATAAATATTAGGTAACACACTTGGGAGACCCTTCCACACTTCTCCATGGTTTCTCCGAACTTTTCCCACACCCACTGCTTTGCCTCCCTCACGGCAGAGGCTGCAGCCCTTTGGGACTGTCGGTACCTTGCAACTGCCTCCAGAGACCTCCGGGACAACATATGCCGGAATGCCTCTTTCTTCAGTCGGACAGCTTCCTGACCACCAGTGTCCACCACGGTGTTTGAGGTTTACCGCCCCTTGAGGCACCTAAGACCTTGAGGCCGCAGCTCTCCACCGCGGCTTTGGCAATGGAAGTTTTGAACATTTCCCACTCTGGTTCGATGTCCCCAACCTCCACAGAGATGCCTGAAAAACTCAGCCAGAGATGTGAGAGTTGAAGATCTCGCGGACAGGGGCCTCCTCCAAACGTTCCCAGTTCACCCGCACAACTCGCTTGGGCTTCCCAGGTCTGTCCAGTGTCTTTCCCCACCCTCTGACCCAACTCACCACCAGATAGTGATCGGTTGACAGCTCCACCCCTCTCTTCACCCGAGTGTCCAAAACATATGGCCTCAGATCTGAGGACAAGATTACCAAATCGATCATCGACCTTCGGTCTAGGGTACTCTGGGACTTGTGAGTATCCCCACACCTGCCTGTCGCCTCACACCCTGGGAAACTCCAGAGAAGAATAGAGTCCAACCCCTATCCAGGATTACGGATCCAAAGCCAAGACTGTACGTTGAACTAAGCCCCACCAGATCCAACTGCTGGCGCTCCACCTCCCTCACCAGTTCCGGCTCCATCCCCCCCCAGCGAGGTGACGTTCCACATCCCTAGAGCTTGCCTTTGCTGCACGGGTCTGGTCTGTCGAGACCCCCGGACTTCACTGCCACCCATATGGCAGCGCACCCAACTCCTGCGGTTTCTCCAATGGGTGGTGGCCAAGGGATGTAGAGGGGGGTGTCACGTCACTTCTTCGGGCTGTGCCCGGCCGGGCTCCGTGGCAAGCACGGCCACCAGGCGCTCGCCGACGAGTCCTCCGTCTGGGCCTGGCTCCAGACAGGAGCCTAGGGCTTCCTCCAGGCAGGGTAACTCCTCCTCTTGCCGTTATTTCCATGAGTCTTTGTGAACCAATCTTAGTCTGGCCCCTCACCTGAGACCACTTTGCCTTGGGAGACCCTACCAAGAGCACCTGGCTCCAATCAACTCAGCTCTCAGGTTCATAAGGGCACACAAACCTCTCCACCACGATAAGGTGATGGGTCCCGGAGACACTTTTATTGTGTTTGCAACTATTTGATATCCATTAGAGGATATATTTTTGTGAATATTTTGAATGAAAGATCAAAAGGATAAACAATAAAGAATTTTTTTTCACAACCTTCTTTGCTCATATCTACAAAGGGTGCCAATATTTTTGGCCATCACTGTTAGGGTTGCAGCGGTATACCGGTTTCACAGTATACCACGGTTTGAAAATTGACGCTTATCATACCATGTAATTTGCTTACCTATGTATTGAGAAAAAAATGCAACCGGACCGAGAATCTCTCAATCTTTCCTCCTCGTCTTCCTGTCAGACTCATCAATTTGCTACACACACAAACAAAAAAAAAATGCAGCGGAGAAAATGTCAGAGAGAAGCGAGGCGAGGGGCTCTGACATGAGTATGTGTGTGAGTTAAAGCAGTGTTTCTCAACTGGTTTATTCAGACTGGGTCACTGAAAGGTGGGAAAGAGCAATGCCATGGTTCTCCCATTGAAGATAGACGTGATAGACTATTTAGTGATAGACGATTTAGGACTGCCGAGGCAGATTTAATGATAATCTGGCAAACAGCTAAAGCAGACATGGGCAATTTACAGCCCGCGGGCTGGATCAAGCCGTACACATGGTTTAATGTGGCCCTCGGCTCATTTATCGTAAAAGCGTTTTTATTTTTCATTGGATATTTCAGATAACTTGCATTGGGACATAATGCATCTCCACAAGCGTTTATCATGCTCATGGTTGACAGATAAGAGGCGCAACACCCCCAGTTTGAGATTTATACTTGCGCAAATTGGAAATATTCCGCCTAATGTAATACTTATTTTGTGCAATCTGGCAACCATGCACAAGAATGCGCTATTTCTATCTGGCTTTCCCCTTTGAACAAACTTAGCGATCTGTAGTGCAATATTCTGCTCAAGGAAAAGTGTTATATGGCTACTCTGTGTCCATTCTTGAGGCTGCTTGTGATGTTTGGTACTACTAATTTTGCAGGTAAACCTTCTCAGTGATTAAATTAAATATAAAAGTAGATCTCGGCATCATTGACACATGGAGGGGTTATCATTGACATGTGAGCAAAAGCAAGCCAGAGACAAATATGTATATGTATTTATTATTTGTGCAATTTAGAAATGTTGAACCCTTCACGCCTGTATGTAAACTCTTGCAGTATTCATTCATCATAGTCATGCAGCCTGTGTTATTCAGTTGTGTGCTAAAAGTCAAACATTTACATCAACAACAAAAATAATGTCACTTGATGCATGTCCTTGTACTGGAAAACCATGAACAAATCTATGCAACATAAAAGGAAATGCAACCAAGGATACATTAAATACAGGTTATGTTTAATCTATGGCAGGTCACCACATGATGTCCAATATAAAATCTGTCCTGAAGCAAAACCAGTTGAGAACCACTGAGTTAAAGGTACAGACTGGAGCAGTCTGGCTGTGCTGTCGCGCACCTACATAATATGTTAACTGTTAATAATCATAGGACATTACTTCAAAAGCTCACACAGCTGATGTTATTTTTCATTTAGTAGTTCATTTAACATATAAACTAACATGCTTTAGTTATATAACATGTTATAGTTACATGCTATTTTTTATCATGTTTATAATTCCATTTATTATTATAATTCTGTTAGCTTTCTTATTTTTCTGTTTATTTTATTTTCAAAAGGGAGAATATTTGTACACATACTTCAATAAAATAAATGGTTTCAAGTTTCAATTATAATAAAGTGTTCGCACAAAAATAAATAAATAAATAAAATAACCCTTCTGTTTTCACTGATAATAGTAATTGTTTAATACTGTATACCGTGAAACCGTGATATTTTCTGAGACAGTTATCATACTGTGAAAATCTCATACCGTTGCAACCCTAATTACTGTAGTTGTTCAACAAAAAAAGTACATCTGCACTAGGTAAATCTAGAGTCCCCCCTGTGGCATTCGGCCAGAGAAACACAACAGGGTGATTGTCATGACACCTGTCAAGAAAATGTACCGATCCTATTCTACTCCAAAATCAAAAGAAACAAATAAGAAATTATGCTTTGCATACAGGAAATGAAGCCTATTTAGAACCATAAAGATTTTTTCATGAATGTTGAACATTTTACCCGCAATTCTTATTCCATTAATGCGAAAAAAGAAGGTCATTACCCTGATAGCACACGTACATCACCCAGCCATCTATTTGATGTATGTGTTTACATCTGGAGATGTTTTTTTTTTTTTTTTTTTTTACATTGTTTGCTCATCTGCAATACGTCTACAAGATGTGTCAATAAGTATTTATCAGATGTCAATAAGGCATTCAGCAGATGCCTTTGAGACGTTTATGATGTAGAATGTTTGTAAATCAGATCGTTTCAAACTGTTTAATAGATGTTAATTAAATTGAAATGCTTTCCAGATGAAAAGACATATCACAGACAGGGCCTTAGCACCGTATTCTAGGCCCTCTGACTGTATATTGTTCTGGGCCCCTTTCCTATTAAAAAAAACACAGTTTAGATTTTGTTGTGGGGGCCCCTGGACCTGTTGGCCCCAAGAATTGTTACCACCTTTCATCCCACTAGCTACGGCTCTGATCACAGATGTACCTGTGCTATCCGATGATGTATAATAAAGTATAATAGTGTTACTTAATAGTGTTAAGTATTTATACACTGTAGTATGCTGCAATACAGTATACAACAAATAGACTTAATTTTGTTTATGGATAATATAGTTTCACATTTTTGTATTCGAAGTCTTAAGGATGAACAGGACATATTTTGACACGTTTCGTCAGATTAAAACCCAGTGCAACTGATCAAACAGCCAGGGCTGTGGAATTCGAATTCACACCTATGATGAATTCGGGGCTTCGAACGATTCATTAGATTCGAATCGTTCGAATATTTTTCGTCATGCCTCAATAATAAACAAACACACGCATGTTCGTGCGTAAACGGTAAACAAGATCATTTACAGCGTTTTTGGTCCATTGTACTGTGGCGCGCACCCTTATATAAATCATCCGCTCTCGAAAGTGGATAACAAATACACTTATGCAATGCGGTGTAACCTAACAATCGATGTCCATTTCATTTCAATGGTGTAGCTGGTTGCCCTGTTGTGACTGTCTGGCAACCATCAGTTTCAACTAATTCACCGAAAGGGATGAGCTTCGTAAACAAAAAGCACTTTATGTTCTTCAGATAGTACGTGTCCAAAAGCAAGACTGACACGATGGGCTCTCTAGTCGTGCATTATATGCTACCCTGAGCTACTCTCGCTAGCCGAATTCTGACATGTTTTGCTAAATGTCAACCCATTTGGTCATTCCCCGTTCCTTCTATACAACAAAGCAAAAGGGACGGAACAAGCAGCTCAACCTAGATTGGGGAGATTGCAAATGTTCGAGTGCAGCTAACCACAACAGCCGTCACCACCGGGATTGTCAAGGCCTGAGCTGACAGCTCAGCAATGTTCTGGCGAGTGTGTCACATCTGTATACCTTTGTAATGCACCCGCAGATTATTCTGTGAGAGCCCGATGTAGCTGTATTTATCCTTGGGGCTCCAAGATCGGGGTAAGGGGGTTTCTTCCTCATTCACGGCCGGGTACAGCCGCTTCAAACGCTCGTTTAGCTCATGCTCTTGATATTTAAATGCAGAATCTCCTGTTAGCAGGCTCACCGCTCCAAGCTCTGCCATTTTTGGTTATGTGTTTATTCCTTCTCGTAATCCTACCCCTGTTGTGGCAATCCGCTAAAAAGGAGTGAGCGCTAGTCTGGAGAAACACAGCAGTGGTGAGACATCCCCGGATACACCAGCCGCTCTACAGTGACGTGTGGGTACTGTAGTTGAACACAAAGCCCTGCGCAGTGCACACTGATGACACAAGGGAAGTGCCATTAACTACATGACCCATACATAATTGACGTTTTGTCCGTCGGAAAGAGGAGATTGATGCAAAACACACTGTAGGATTTGTAGTTTTCAACACAACTCATAATCATGTTGTTAAAAACACGTATTATCAAATGGATAGTTCAGCCAAATAAATAAATACATAAATAAATACAACTCTAAAACTTAACTTTTACATGGGAAAGTCTGAAAGTGAAGATTTAGAGTAAAAGTGATTTAAATATTTATCTGTTTCTCACCCACACTAATCATATCACTTCAGAAGATGTGGATTAATCTACTGGAGTCGAATGGATGACTTTTATGTTATGTGATTTTTTTTAGGAGCTACAAAGGTCTGATCACCATTCACTTGCATTGTATGGACCAACAGAGCTGAAACATTCTTCTAAAAATCTTCATTTGTGTTCAGCAGAAGAAAGAAAGTCATGAGGACAAATAAATGATGAGATCATTTTCATTTTTGGGTGAACAATCCCTTTAAACTAATATATTTCATTTGTCTGAACCTTTATCGATCTCTAATTATTATCTCTATAGAAACTTTATTTCAGTGCTATGATTGCACATATATCACTCTTTTAGCACGGTATGTAACAGACTTCATGTAATCCTTATAACAAACTTGAGATCTTGGACTTTAAAGCACCAGTATTATGATAATACTTAAAATAAAACGTACGTATTTCACGGAATGTTTTAAAAATATTTTTGATATATTATTCGCCTTTTTATTCACACACACACACACACACACACACACACACACACACACACACACACACATATATATTAATCGTATTTAGTCAAAACGGTGTATCACAGCGCATAAGTAACACAAAATTTTCACAACAAGTCACTCATACTTCTAACTCTAATATCTCTGAACAACTTAAAAACATTTTGTTCAACAAGTTAAGGCATCCTGAGGAGTTCTAGTGTCTAAAAAAAACAGATGGGCTCAGAAAAACAAGACTGTGGTGTAATCAAGTAGCCATTTAATTATTGCCATGAGAAAAAAAATTACCATCGCTATCCCCTCCAAACAGATTAATACTTTACATATTTAATACATTATCAATTTATCTATTTACATACATCAATGAATTCCAAATGACTCATATAGTTTTCTTGACGATCAGCCAATTTCTTTTTAATAAAGGCACACTGTGAACACCTATAAACTAGAGGTCTTTTCTAGGGTCCATAATGCCATGGCAACCACATCTCAAACAACAACAATGCCACGCTGCTGAAGCGTCAGTTGGAAGTACATTGAGAATATTACTGTGAAATTTTAAATGGCTGCTTTTTGAAGCAACCATCCAAATGTCGTCAAAGAAAGAAGTGCAGTTACCACCGCTGTCGCATTCTGAAAGGTAAGCTAAAGGCGTTAGAGGCATAAATGTTATTTTGTACACTAATGGCTTCTACAGACCAAGCGAGCGAGGTTGAAGGAGTCAGTTTAATCTTAATGTAGAATAGTTTTCAAAACTTCGGTCAGTAAATGGGTAGTTGACAAATAACATGTCGATAAGATTTCTTATATTATAGTTTTTGGTTCAAATGTATACGTGTACTTGCCACAATATCATAATTTTCCACCGGTGCGGTGTTCACGTTCAAACCGACTAACACCGGTATTACCGCTGGTTGGACGCTAAGTGGCACTATGGGGTAATTCCCCTCAAGCAATAGCCTACACAATAACGCAAGACAGCTTGATCTCAAACTTTGAACATTATTTTATTTAACAAAAAATTCTAATAAAGCTTGTGTTGATTGTGTTGTTCAACTTTTTGAAAGATGGATTTTTTAAAGTTGCGAAGGGCGACATATTTTGACAACTAACTTTAACAAATACATCACTTATTGTGGGTTGTTGTGGGTTTAATGTTGGTGTTTTATTACCTTTCATCCCAGGACCTAGCTGCTTCAGAAGGGTAATGACTTTGAATATGTGTGAATAAATGTCTTTTGTTCCCTCTTATGGCTGGGCGACATACAAGAAATATGCTCACAATATTTTTATTTTAAAAGATATATATCTAACAATATCCCATTACCTAGAATATTCTTGCTTTAGTGATTTTGTATTGAAAACTAAATTCATTTAGCCTATTTAAAAACTTAAACCAAAGACATTTCTAAATTCAAACTGCACTTCAAATGAAATAAAAAAGCAATTAAAATAATGAAGTGGTCAAAATTATCATATATAACCACCTTTCCATTTACCGTTTCGCAAGTATCTGTCTATGACAACGGTGGAAAATTACTAATAAATATTAAGATCTAAAAACAACTCTAAATGTAAACATACTAATTATAATGATGATAATAATCTCTGAAATTAGAAATCATGGTTCGAACGTGTATTATTTTATGATTTAATCACAGATGCTATAGCTGTGTCTCGTTTGGAAAGCGTGCTAGGTAGGACCCTTCCTTTGAATCCAGCAGTATACAAAGTGTCCTCCTTTAAACAAGTCTCGTTTAAACGAGACAGCCTTCGTAGGACAAACGGAAACGGAACGTAACATGGTTGCTATGACAAGCACGCCACTCTTAATAAGCGTTGAATGTGAGAAGGGAACAAAGTCCCTTTAGAAGGAAATGTATGAGGTAAAATTTAGGAGAATTATAATGATGTAGAGAGAAAAGAAAATAGATTTTACAGGTGTAATTTTTAGCCTATAATACTTTAATAATATATTAATATAACTATTAATATTATATAACATTTAACACTTTATTGCCTGTGTAATTTTAAACGTTGGTAAAAAAAAATAAAACAAAAAAAAAAAAAACATCTGACCTTCAGTATATTATTGGGTTCATTTATCATGGGTCGCAAACTCTTCATTAGGCAACTGGTCTTTATTTAAGGCTATTCTATTTGTTGGGCTATTGTATTGACATTGGAATTTCCATTCATAATGTTTCCACCGGAAAGTGAATAAGTGCTGCAATTGTATTCATTTATGTTTATTCACTGGTACAACAGAAAAATAGTTTTTGCCGTCATTCATTGTGTATTTGTTTGAGTTTGACTTCTTACATTTTTTATTTCCCACATGAATGCTTGACATGGAAGTACGGGCTTCATAGGTCCACTTGAAGGCAGTATTAATCTCAGTAACCACCCTGTTATTTGACACTTTAACAAATGTATTAAATTAATTATGGCTAACTAAGAGTAGCCAAAGTCATTCGAGCAAGGACATCCTTTCTAGATCCATTGACCATTAGGCATTCCAATTTCTCCCATTCATTTTTATAGAAGTGGCCTGTCTCTGCTAACTAACCTCTGGAGTAGCGCATTTTTACAGTGGCATTGGTAACTACATTGGATGCTGCATCCATGTGACCAAGTCCAACATGTAATATATAAAAAAATTACTGAGTGCACCTTTAATAAATGCTATCAAACAATAGATTGTTCATTGTTAGTTCATGATACCCAATGCATTAACTAATCTTATCGAATGGAAACATATTGTAAAGTGTTACCGAAATTAGATATTTTATGTGTATTTTATAGGTTACCATTTATTTTATGTTATTTGACTTTTTAAAAAAATCTTTTATGCCATTCTCTTAAATAGTCATACAGTCTAAAAATGTCATGTGAACTACCCAAAGACACACTCACTCACTCACTCTCTCTCGCTCTCTCTCTCTCTCTGTCTCTCTGTCTCTCTCTGATCTAGGTCATTATCTCACCTTCTGTCTGATGGACACCAGCAACAAATTATCAGTAGACTTTCCACATCAAAGTTTCTTAAAGTAAGTTGGTTATCAACCTGCTTGCAAAATTGTTTTAATTAATATATAAACAGAATAAAAGTTGATGTTTTATAGTACTCCAAATTTCCAGATATGCACAGATAGCTAAATGGCAGATAGACGTAAGCCTACTTATAGCTGGCCAAATGTGAGTTCTTAAAGGAATATTCAAGGTTCAATACAAGTTAAGCTCAATCAACAGTATTTGTAGCATAATGCTGATTACCACAATCAATTATTTTGCTTCCATCCTTTCCTTTAAAAAAGCAAAAATAGAGGTTACAGGCACTTATAATGGAAGTGAATTGTGCCAATTTTTGGAAGGTTTAAAGGCAGAATTATAAAAGCACTTAAATAGATTATTCTGCTAAAACTCATGTCTTATTTGAACTGTAAAGTTTTTAACTCTTAATTTTTTCAGTCATTTTAGGGTTTGTTGAATGTTATTATGTTAAAAAAATGTACCCCATTCACTTCTATTATGAGTGCCTCACTGTAACACAGATTTTGTGCTTTTTTTTTTTTTTTTTAAGAAAAGGAGGGACGAGTCAAAATAAATTTTTGTGGTAATGAATGTTATGCCATATAAGTTGTCGATTGACCTTAACTTGTATTAAAGCCAGAATATTCCTTTCATCATAAATAAATAAATGACCTGAAATGAAATGATAATGAAACAAATATACTTTGATATCTTACTTATTTGGGTTACTTGGTTTATCAGCCCTGCAGCACTAAAGGATTTTTCATTTGATCGTGTTTGACACCATCACATGTCTAATTATGCTGGATCACTCTGATTTCCCTCAGATCAAAGGTGGGGATACTTCAGTCTACCTTTCAACTGGGGCTGATCATGTTGCCTCTGAAATCATCAGAAAACCAAGAGAAATAAGACGTTATGGGTATGGAAATTTTTCCACATATCCTTTCAGTGCTCATTATTACAGATTCATTATTATGATTGTATTTTTCCAGATCTCTTACCCAGCCTCGTTTCTTGGAACAACTAAAGTGCTATCTCAAGAGACAGTTAGAAGCTTTAGACATACATGACCCACAAGTCCAAGAGCTCAGACTACAGGTTTAACCCCCACTTTGTTACTGTTTTAGCATGTGTTTATACACAACTGACTACATGTATTAGTCTCAGTATTACATTCTCCACAAGGCATGTATGTCTCTATCCAAACATTAATGTGAATGTTGTGAATACACAGTGTGGATATACTGCATGTCTTTGTTTCCTTCTGCTGTTATTGTATTCAGGAAATAATGTTGCTGCCTTTGTCTGTGTGTCATGAAGGTTCACCAGGAGGTCTTTGGCTATTTAATTGAAGAATTTAAAACCTATAAGCCAATTTTTTCTATCATCAAAAACGAGTACGACATCACATTAGGTATGTACACATAATCTCTTGAAATGTGTGGAAAGGAACCTTTGAACTGGCAGCCTTGATCCTTAACCACTAGACTACCACCACTTCAAGTTTATTGTCCATCCCCCAGCTGAGTCTGGTTTCTCCCAAGGTTTTTTTTTCTCCACTAACTAACTGAATTTTTGTTCATTGCCACATTCACCTTTGGCTTGCTTACTGGGGGCTTAAAGACACAAACATTATGTCATGAATTTCAATTAAGTTTTTAAGTGAAGCTGTTCACTTGGGAATTTTATACATTACAGTATGATTTTCTGTAAAGCTGCTTTGAAACTATTTGTATTGTGAAAAGCGCTTTACAAATAAAACTGACTTGACTTGAGCATTGTAATAAGCCGTAGTTGCAATAAAAGTTGCAAATAATAAGCCATAGTTGAAATTAAACATTAATTAATTTCATACCTTGCCAATATAAAAAAAATCATCAGAGAGATTTCAATTATTTGTTTGTAAATTACCCTAGCTTTTCACTCATCTTACCAGCCCACTCTGATATAAGCTATACCAGCATATTTTAAATAATGTAGAATAAAATGCTAAAAATAATAGTTGGGTGTTAATGTCTGTTCCAGCACACCTTCGTGAACAGATCAGGGATCTGCTACCACTGCGAGCAAAGGTAGTGCTGGTGTCGGAACAGTGTGAGAAGAGGATTCTGGATCTACAGGTGCAGGAGAGGGATGAGATCAGAGCTCTGAAGCAAGAGTGTCGACGTCTGCAGAGCATCATTGAGAGTATGAGGGGACAACAAAGTTCCCTGCAGATTCAGGTGGAGCCTATTTTATTTTACTCTCCATTCTGATTTTTGTATAGATCTGCATCATTTTGAAAACCTGGTCATGAAAGTGATGTTTTGTTAATCTTTGTCAAAAATTCTTATTAACATTTAATCACATATTATTTTGAAATTAAATAATCACATAAAGCATTTACTCAGACATTGAAAACACACTTAGGTCTGTATGTTATTTCTCCCACAGGTTGATCGTCTAAAAGAAGACCTGGCCACCCAGTATCAGTTATACAGGGATGAACGTGATGCGCGAAGGCTGCTCATCGCCAAAGTCAGCAGCATGCACTCTACCCAGGATATTGACGATGATGACAACAAGGAAGGTTTTAACAATTGATGATTATTTGATTTATCAATAGTGGACATGGTAGCAAAAAAAATCTTTAACTTACTTTAATCTTATTTAATGCGAAGTTACCTTAGTGTCATAACTATGTTACGTTAATTTCAATTTATACTACATGTATTTAAGCCATTTGGCACACACTTCTATCCAGAGTGATTAACTCTTGGGGTCAATAGATAACAGATAGTATAGGAAAAAATTTATTGGAATTGATTCTTTGAGGGAAGGAAACTGGTGCCCACAATCTTGCTTTTGAAAAAAATAAAAAATCATCAGGAAAAAGAGAGAAAATAGTGGATGGGGTTTATAGTGATGAGAAGGTGCAGAACAGTTTCCTGCGGTTTGAGGCAGTGGTTTCGAGCTTTGCTTGTTTCTCTCAGAGGAAAAACCTGAGGATCCTGGGATGCTGAAGCTGGCTTTGCAAGTGTGTAGAGAGGATCTTACCAAAGCCCAGTTAGAGCTCAACCGCCTGCAAGCAGAATATGACAATGTGGTCCCTCTGCGAGACTGGGAGAACCTGAATCGTGTGCATGAGGAGACTCTAATGAAGGTATTGAGAAATGCCTTTCAACATTCATGTTTAAAATTTGAATGTCAAACATTATATGAACCTGGGAGTTCTCCAAATTTTATAGATTTTTTTTTTTTTTTTTTAAAGTTAAAACTAGAGTAGATTTGGTCATTTCTGGTATGGTAGGATGAAATTGTCCTACAGTATATTTCATCTGTTGTAAACTTTAACAACAACATCCAAAAGAACAACTGTTATACATCAATATTCTGTATCCTTTCTACAGACACCGTATAGGCCAACACAGTAAAACCATAATATTTGATTTCTGTCCTTGTTGCAGCTGGAAACCTATCAAACACACTTTGAAAAGATGAAGTCAGAGTATGACGCACTGCTTGAAGTTCATCGGCAGGTGTAGTTATGCAGTGAGACAGCCTTCAGAATGAACGGGGATTCTATAATAATAATTAAAAAAACTCAAATGGAAAGTTGGTCTGCTTACTGAACTTTATTCTATTCAACAGTCAGCACCAGCAGTGTTACACTCAAATCAGTCCATGATGCAACCCAGCTCAAATAATAATCACAGTGTTACTCCCAGACCTAATTGGGAACTGTGTTCAGGTATGAGTATCTGGATTTTCATAAAGCCAGATTTTCCCCTTCTCTAGATATAGCCCAGTTGAACATATGACAGTGATAATTTGTGTAATGTGTAATAGACTTACTTGGGGGCAATGAGCGATGCAAAGAGCTCTTTGAAGGTCAATCCAGCCAAAAGAAGTTGGAGATCTTCCTGCAGGAGCTGAATGGACAGGTCCTAGACCAAAATGAGTTCTTCACTGGTCTTGTAAGTTTCCCTAACATCAAACCAATAGCAATTTAGTGTTATTATTTGCATCATTTATGTTTCAGGTGTACAGTGACAAGAAAAAAATTATGTAAACCCTTTGGAATTAGCTGGTTTTCTGCATTAGTTGTTAATAAAATGTGATCTCATCAAAGTATAGACAAGCACAATGTACTTAAGCTAACAACACACAATTATAATCTTTCATGTCTTTATTGAACACATCCATTTAAACATTCATAATGGTGTTGTAAATGTAGGTAAGCCCTTGGAAGCAGCAAAGCAGCACCAAATTATGATGCTCCCTCCAACGTACTTCAACATTGGGATGATGTTTGCAATGAACACCATGCTTGTTTAATGTTTTCTGTGTAGTAGACTCATGAACAGAGATGTTAACCAGTTCCAGTTTTTCCTTTAAATCTTTAGCTGTCTGTAACGGGGTTTACAGGATGGGCAAGGAGGAGGTATAATTTTTAATTTTAACATAATTTTAATGACATAACTGAACTTAAATAAACACACAGAGAGAGACACACACACACACACACACAGTGGCCTCATGCATTTCTCACTCGAACTGGTGCCTCCGGCTGATTAGGACAATTCAGCACTAGGCGTTCGTCCTCACGGCCCGGCCACGCACTCCTCCTTGTCACACTGTCATTCTAGGGTTCTTTTTTTTTTTTTAATCCCATTGAGCATTCTGCAGTGTGCACTTTTGAGTCATCTTGGCTGGATGGCAACTTCTAGGAAGAGTAGCCACAGAACTAAATCGTCTCCATTTATAGACAATTTGTCTAACTGTGGACAGATGAATATATAAGCACTTCAAGATAACTTTGAAACCCTTTCCAGCTTTATGCAAAGCAACAATTCTTGATCGTAGGTCTTCTGAGATCTCTTTTTTGCGAGGTATGGTCCACGTCAGCAGATGCTTCTTTTGAATAGCAAATTCAAAACTCATTTCATTAATTGGATGCCAGGTTGCCAACTCCTGACTCTAATTAGCTTTTGTTGACATCATAAGCCTATGGGTTCACATACTTTTTACAACCTTCACTGTGAATGTTGTAATGATGTATTCAACATGTACATGAACAATACAATAATTTCTTTGTTATTAAAACAGATTGTGTTTGTTCATTATTGTAACTTAAATGAAGATCAAACCAGATTTTAAGACAAATGTATACATGCAGTAAATGCAGATAATTCCAAAGGGTTCACATACTTTTGCTTGCCACTGTAAATACTGATCTACAATATGTTTTTGTTATTGGTAGCACTAGACTCAATTTAATAAACTTTACTAGGTAAAATTATTCAAGTTGTTTTCATAGGGCACCTCCGATGACGTCCCCATTTATCTACGCTATGAGGGGAAAATTAAGAATCTTAAGCTCAAGAAAGCTGATGTAGTTAAAGTAATCAAGAAAATCTGGAGGGACAAAATGGCAGAGATTGAGAAGGTATGCCCTACCTGTATCCTCTGATTTGTACGAGAAATAACAAGTTAAAGACCATTAGTTTTTCCTTTGGTATTCATTATTGTATTTCTGCACATCTTTTTCTTCAATAAAGAGTGATGACTGCAGAGATCTGAAGGTGTTTCTACACAGCTATCTTGTGGAACATTATAAGGAGAAGGCAGGAGAATGGGCTTACAGCTTGATGGAAAGCATCAAAAACTATCTTGAAGATGATCTCATTTGTCTTTTCAATGAAATCCTTACAGGGAAGGTTTGTGCATTTTGTGATCACTGTCCACAAAAGCAGATTTTGCAGGTTACATAGGACCTCCGTGACATAAAGAAGCACCAAAACATTGGGCCCTTATTACTAAACTTATTGTCAAGCAACCATATCATCCTCTATCTCAAGACTGGTTGCTTACTGAAGTTAAGCAAGGCTAACCCTGGTCAGTACCTGGATGGGAGACCTCCTGGGAAAACTAAGGTTACTGCTGGAAGAGGTATTAGTGAGCCCTTTGGATGAGATGTTAAACCGAGGTCCTGACTCTCTGTGGTCATAAAAAATCCCAGGACAATTCTCGAAAAGAGTAGGGGTGTAACCCCGGTGTTCTGGCTAAATTCTCCCATTAGCCCTTATCAATCATGGCTTCCTAATAATCCCCATCCATTAATTGGCTCTATCACTCCACTCTCTCCTCTCCGCCAATAGCTGGTGTTTAGTACTGGCACACTATGGCTGCATCACATCATCCAGGTGGATGCAACACACTGGTGGTGGTTGAGGAGAGTCCCCTGTTCACTTCAAGCACTTTGAGTATAGTGCCAGAAAAGCTCTATGTAAATTTAACATTCATTCATAAGCCCTCGAACATGGCAAGACTGAGGGAGGGATTCCCTGTTTTATTGATATCTTTATATATTAACTGATATGTGCTGTTTAATGTTGCTAAATGTATTTTTGTGGCAGGTGGATGAAAGTATCTACCATGGACAGAATCAGCTGCTTTCTCACTTGCTCAAAGTTTTAATTCAAAGTGACATAACAGAATGCGGATCACTAACTGTTGTAGAATTTAGGTGAGGAAAAGAAAACATGTTCCTTTAGTAGAAAATTTCTTATAGTAAGTGCAGTCTTTGATTTAAATAACATTCAGAATAATGATAGTATAATAATGGTTGAAACATAATTATTACAATATGTGCTGATTTTCAGAGAGGCATTAAGGAAGGCTTTCCCCCTAAAGTCAGAGCAAGACATACAGGAGCTGTTGGCGATTGCTCAGACAGAGCTGAAGAAAAATGCTGTACGAATAGCTTATCAGCAACTTTATACAGAGGTCAGGTCCCAAATTTCACATTAAGCACATCAGGAAAAACTTAATTTAAATTGAAAATCATGAAATCAAAATTTTTTATTTGACCTGTTTCACAAAATGATTGCCAAGAGATGTGTACATCTTGTATCCACCCCAGGACACAAATGGAAGGCACAAAGAATTCCTGAGTTTGGTTAAAAATCAGGCTACCGCTGAGAGACTCCAGTATATCAGCGAGCTCAGGGTACAACTGGAAGGCAAAGGGTGAGAGATCATAATTCACTGTTTTCAAAATGATATGAGTACTATAATTAGAGATCACAGGGAAGAGCCACACTTAACTAAACCAGTTTAGTTTGAAATATTGTTATTTGACATTGTTCTTTCCTGTTTACCATCTACATAGGGAAGTGGACGCAGAGCATCTAAGGGCTGCCTTCAAGACCATCGATCCCTCACTGGATTCTGCAACCCTTGACTGGAACCTCAGTGTAGCTTTTAAGACAAAGGGGTGCGAATTACAAACTCACACTTTGGATACCGAGGTTGTGCTACAGCATCTCTCTGTGGCTAATGTGAAAAGGTCAGG
Organism: Moxostoma hubbsi; assembly: GCA_032164185.1. Classification (NCBI taxonomy): domain Eukaryota; kingdom Metazoa; phylum Chordata; class Actinopteri; order Cypriniformes; family Catostomidae; genus Moxostoma; species Moxostoma hubbsi. The sequence goes on from JAVLUX010000019.1 coordinate 20,964,338, forward strand.
GCCAAAATAAAGACCACTGTCCAGTCAAGCACATGGCTTTACTCTTGCACTGTGTATTTCTAGCACACAGCACAGTTATAACATGCACAGCACAGGACACAGAAATTACTCTGTGTTAAAGGAATATTCCGGGTTCAATACAAGTTAAGATCAATCGACAGCATTTGTGGCATAATGTTGATTACCAAAACAATCTTAAAAAAAAGCCAGAATCGAGGTTACAGGAAATGAATGGGGCCAATTTTTGGAGGGTTTAAAGACAGAAATGAGAAGCTTATAATTTTATAAAAGCAAATACATTCATTTGTCTTGTTAAAACTTGTGTATTATGTGAGCTGTTGTTGTTTGAATAGTAATAGTAATCATTTTAGGGTTTATTTACATTACATCGTTGGCTATAACTTTACACAGAAAAGGTTAGTAAGTGATTTATCAAACTAAAATCATGTAATCATGCATATTGTTTGTCTTGTGGCTATACTTTTGAAAAGGTAATTATTTTAATGTTTATGGATTGGCCTCATTTACTTCCATTGTATGTGCCTCACTGGAACCCAGATTTATTTATTTTTTTTCAAAGAAAAGAAGGACGAGTCAAAATTAGTTTTTGTGGTAATCAGTATTGCGCTACAAATGCTGTCAATTGAGCTTGTATTGAACCTGGAATATTCCTTCAAAAGTTTGCATATTACTGTTATGTCTGTCTATTATGCATATTATTGTGTAATAATTCGATATTTTTTAAAAAAAAACATAGGGGAGACCGGGGCTAGCTGTCACATGGGGAAGTTCTCACAAGGACTCAGAATCAATTAATTGTGTAAATGTGTTTATCTTTAGCAGAAATGTTTTATATAGGTTTGAAACAGTTTATTAAAACCCCCTTAAATTAGTTTTGTTGTTGGTGTTATTTATTTAACCCTCCAAAGTAAATTTTCATTTGTCTCTCTACACTTCTTTTTAATCGTTACATTTATGCATTTTGTAAACATGTTAATCCAAAGCAATTTACAGTGCATTCAATGTATACATTTTATCAGTTTGTGTTCCCTGGAAATCAACAAAGCTGAATTAATCTGTATTGTCTACTTAAAGTTACTTGATAATTATTTATATATCAATAAATGGTACATGTATATGTATTTTCTTGTCAGATTTGTAGGTTAAAATCCAAGAGTTCAGTTTAACCAGCTGTGAAATATTTTTACTTCTGAGACTCCTAGAAAAGAATCGTTTAAATTGTGAGATTCAAAAAAGTTTTGTTTTCTGCGGCATGCAGTCCCATCTATTCATGGCTAGTCTGGATTGCAAATAGCTGAGAAATCGCAAAAATATTCACATGGACTTAAAAACATTTAAAGCACACTATTCTGAGATTCACCTGCTGTTTGGAGCACTATTTCTAGAATGGTAGGCAGTACTGTTCTCAATAACTGTCACTACCAGAATTCAAACTGGTGTGTGTAAGCGCTCTGCGCATGCTCTAATCGAGAAGGCCACTCGACTTCTGTTCACGCGCGTTGGAGTCGCCATAACTGGAACCGGGAATACGGTTAAGGGCTCGCGGAGGTAAGCTACTGGCCGCAGATTTCATGTAGGAGCTATCACTTTAGTTGTGCTACACATAACATTGTGTACGCTGCACATATCAACTATATGCAATACAGTAGGTCTTAGGCTTTTTGCCCAAAATAACCAGAAGTTCTTGATATTAGGACACGCCTATAGGACAGGAGAGTGTGCGGGCCGTGCGAGGGTTTCAGTCTGCGAGCAGCTCGGATGTCTCGGAGGTATTTTTAGAACTGTACGAGAGCGCCTGTGATCGGATAATTAATCGTCGTCCGTTATTATTCAAACTCCGTGACAATATCCAAAGGACAGCGTCCACTCTAAAATAAAACACAACTTTTCTCCCCTCACGGGTTAGCCGGCGAGCTCGTTGTAGACAGACAACCCTGTTTTAGCGCGTCAACGGCTAAAGCTACATTGAATCAGTCAGGCTGGGAAACAGCGAGGCCAACGGAAGCTAGTGGTAATCTTTGCATGGTGGCTCTCGTACTCACAGTTTAATGGCTCATTGTAATGGTGATCAAATAGTCATCGAAGGTATTAGTATGTCATGAACGATTTTACCATAATACGGAAACCACTGAATATAAACAGAAAATGTTGATACAGAAGAATGACTTGCTTAGGAACCCAGGCTCGAGCTGTCTGTAATCCTGTTTAGAATGGTAGACAATGCTTTTATTTTTTTATTAAACAATGCAGAGTTAATAGTTTTTTTTTTTTTGTGTGCCTTCTTTAGAATGGAAAAAGCTAATTCGACAGAAATAGCAGCAGGCATTGTTATTATCGTCACTTAAACATGTCCTAATGTATGATAGAATGTATAATAGTAGGGATTTCTCATCATATATAACTAAAGGCGTTTCAGTCAACTAATTAAGTGAAGATTCCACTAAAGTTAGATGTCAGAGAAAATCTAGGATTTGGTGCAATGGAGATGTTGAAGTTTAGAAGGACTCCATTGGGACATGAGTCATGACAAGCACATGATATATTAACCAGTCAAAGTTGCTGACAAATGCATGTGTGATTGAAAGGGTGGAGCACAAGTGTTTTAGATTCCTTTTAAGTTCCTCAGTAGAATATAGAGATTTTAACAAGAGAAGAATCCAGCTGTTTTTTTTTTTGTTTTTTTTAAACTTATTTACATATATTTTTTGCCCCAAAAAGCTGGTAGAACTATTTATAATCAAATTTTCCTGTATCTATTATACATATACTACTGGAAAACCTAAATGTAGATATATATTTAGTATTTTGCTTAGGATCTTGATAATGGTCATCAACCATCACTTTGTCATACATAGAGTAGTTTATTCTGTCCCCACCAGTGCCTGTAGCTGGGTGAATCAGAATGGGAGACAACAAGCCGATTTGGGAACAAATAGGATCCAGTTTTGTCCAACATTACTATCAGCTGTTCGACACAGACAGGACTCAACTTGGATCAATATATGTGAGTATTGTGTCAAGTGTTTTTAAGAACAGGATAGTTCTCTCTTGACTAATCCCTTAGCCAAGAGAGAGATGCCAACACAATCATACAAAAGTGTTTTTTTTTGTGTGTGTGTGTGTCTCTTGTCGTCATGTAAGTATTCAAACCATCCCTTGGTTTATGTCTTGCAGAGTGACTATCGATGACCAGTAACATACAGGTTTTGTCATGTGTTCTACAGAGGAGTCTTTTCAGGCCAGAAATTTTGTTCTGTACTGAACCTTTTGAGTTGGAATAGTTGGATAGACAATGTGTGAATGATGTTACAGAAGTAGTGTTACTTGAGGATATTTGCTAAGAAAACCCAACAAGCTCAAATCAGACATAAATGTTTTATTTTATTTACACTTGTGAGTACATCTTGTCAGTTGTTACTGGTACTTTGAATCAGTGGTTCCCAACCTACACCACCATCAGTAAGGCTCAAGGACCCCATCATTGAAACAATACCAAAGCGTAAATACCATTTAACATTATGACTATGAAATTTCAGGATATGATGTTTATTCATCAAAAACAATCACAACAAAACCAGACATATAAGCCTTGAAATGCACAATTAGAACAGCCTAATGCTACTTATTATATAGGGGACATTTTAACTTAGTACAGACTATTTTATCATTAGTTTTTCATAATTTTAGTCAATTTGGTAGACAGTACGTTTTTATATATATATCCATCGGCCACTTTAATTTCACCTGTACATCTACTTATTCATGTGATTATCTAATCACCCAATCATGTGGCAGAAGTGTAATTTATATAATCATCCAAATATGGGTCAGGAGCTTTAGTTAATGTTCACATCAACCATTAGAATAGGAATAAATGTGATATCATGATTTTTGGTGCTAGATGCGCTGGTTTGTGTATTTCTGTATCTGCTGATCTCCTGGGATTTTCAGTCTTTAGAGCAATGGAGAACCATTTTTTTGGGTTATGCCCCCCTTTGAAACAAGAAAAACTTTTGCACCTGAAAAATTGTCAAATCATTGTTTTTACTGGGAAAAAATGCTTTTAAAAGATTAAAACACATTTTCTTTCATCTTCATTTGACAAAAAAAAAAGGTTTTATTTAAAATAAAATGAAAACTGAATGGAAAGTTATACTTCACTCCAGAGTGCACTTGGCTGCTCAGAAAACCAAGTCCTCCATTCATGTGCATTTAACTACCACAAAGTTTTATCTTATTGGAGACAATTTTATTTATTTATTTATTTTTTATATAATAAAAATGTATAATTATAAGGATTCATACCTATGAATGAAATAAGCTTCAGCAGTCTCTATAAAGTTTTTTTTTTAATCCTCATCCAGTAATTGTCGCATCCTAGCCAGTGCTGAAAAAAGTAACAGGTATCATGTTTCGGTAGCGGTCTGGACAATAATTAAAACCTGATTAATGATATGGATAAACTTGAATAAAAACAGACCTTTCTGCTACAATTTACTCACCATCGTCATTCAAAATCAGTATTACTTTTTTCTAAGGCTGTAATCAACCAAAGAAACTCTTGGTCGACTGAAGTCCTGAAATTTTCGACTAAAAATCGACTAAAAATGTCGTTAGGAAAAAAAACGTTACATTAATTAGCTGAGCACTTTGCGCAGTACTTGGTAGCCTTTGTTGTCCGCCTAAATTAATTATAAATAAACATAAAAAACTAGTAGGTTATTTTCAGTATATTAAATCGTTTTTGACCTAATTATTTTGCACTGAAATGAGTCTGACACACGAGTCTGTCGGCTCTGACAGCGTCACGTGCACCTGCGCAATATCATAGCCTATGATTTCCGAAAATAGTACTATGTTGTCAACTAGTGATATCATCACAAGAACTGTTGAGGAATATGCAACATAATTTAGACAATTCTTTTTGTCATATGTTATAATAAGAAGTTATAACTGTCACTGTCATTTCAGCCGCTCTTTGCATGTCCTCGCACAGTGCAAGGCTGAACATGAGCTCAGCTTCGCGGCTGAGACACACACGAATAGACTAATAAAGCTTGTACTCTTAATAAACACAAAAGGCACGTCCACTTTAATAAAAAAATAATATTTATTAAACAAACCAGATCAAGAGCAGAAACGAAATAAAGTGCATAACTGAAAAATAAAGCATCTTAGGCTCAAAACTAACACAAACAGTGGGCAAATAAAAAAATAAAGTGCTCAAATCCAATAAATAATACTAGAAATAAATTTGATCTAAAAAAAATAAAGTTTGCACAATAATAAAAGGGAACCATAAAAGTAAAGTAGGCTACCTACAACATGTTATTCAGCCAAATTTTAAACGAAACTAAATAAAGTGATTTTATTTTTCCGTTTGGATGATAAAGGAGGCTTAAAATCCAGCGTGGTCTGGGTGTGTCCGGGGGATGCTACCGTCATTGCGGAGGGGTGCGCCTAAAACGATTATTACACTAAAACATTGAAATATGCCAATTCTGATATGTTCATGAATATAGTTTACTCAAAACAGACAGGGCAACCTAACGCAGACAAGTTAGCTTACCGCTTTTAGATGATATGTCATGTTTGTCGTCGAGCTGTGGAAGGCAAACTGTTGCTTGCAAACTTTGCATTCAATCTTTTTCCCGTTATCAATTTTAACAAAATGCTGCCACACTGTCGATGTCTTTGTTGTTGACATGTTAGAAGAGGACTGACTATTAAATTCTCTCACAATTAAATAAATAATATTCAGCATCAAACCTTCTATAGCCTATCTATCACTCTTCTCCAGTGGGTTGGGCTAATCCAAAAAAAGTGAAAACAAGGGGGGTATTCTGAAGACAGACTGTTACCTGTGAAACAGGGGTGTCCTGAAAACACCCCCATTAGCAATTAGTGCTTTCCACCTGATGAAATTTCCGCAAAACTGATGAAAGGAACGCGGCAAAACTGATGAAATGAACGCGGCAAAAAATCGACCAATCAGAATTTTGGTCGAACCAGAACGTATCGACAAATTAATCGACTAATCGTCTGGGACGTTACAGCCCTACTTTTTTCATCTGTGAAACACAAGTTTGAGGGAAGAGAGGATCATGTTTGTGGCTGTCCAAGCTCCGAAATCACATATTAAAGCACCTTAAAGGTGTCCACAACACTCGTGCCTTAGATCTCAATTCTTTTGAAGTGATATAGTGTGTTGTGTGAGGAAAAGACAGAAATTTAAGAGTTAATTCACCTCGTCACTCATTTGAAACTGGTACGCACACAAGAATAACCTTGTTTACATGAGCGCACCTGACATCAATGCTTTGGGCTGTCAAGAGCTGCGCACGCAGGATGCACTGCGGTGCCAGGCTAAAGTTTAAAGGCAGAGGAATGTACGCAAATCAGTTCTTATGCGTATTTTCAACATTTTTGTTGAATGTGTGAAAATGAACGAGATTTGAGGATGGGTCAGTCTTCTGCGCCTCCCTTGCAATGCCTTCCCACACTTTGAGAACCACTGAGTTTACTAATAGTGCCAAAAACAAGAAAACATCCAGCAAGTGGCAGTTCTGTGGACGAAAATGCCTTGTTGATGAGAGAGGACAACAGAGAATGGCCAGACTGGTTCGAGCTGACAGAAAGGCTACGGTAACTCAGAAAACCACTCTGTACAATTGTAGTGAGCAGAATAACATCTCAGAATGCACAACACATCGAACCTTGAGATTTTTTGCAGATTTGTCAGACCAGGCAAAGTTTACTGTCCAGTTTTGGTGAGTCTATGCCCACTGCAGCCTCAGTTTCCTGCTCTAAGCTGACCGTAGTGGTACCGGGATGGGTCTGTTGCTGTTGTTGCCCATCCGCCTCAATATTCGGCATTTTATGTGTTCAGAAATGCTTTTCTGCATAGCACTGTTATAACGTGTATATTTGGGTTACTGTCACCTTCCTGTTAGCTTGGACTGGCTGGCCATTCTCCTTTGACCTGTTATTAATAAGCACATTTTGTCCACAGAACTGCAGCTCACTGGATGTTTTTTGTTTTTCGTCCCATTATTTTATCCTCTAGAGACTGTTGTGTGTGAAAATCCCAAGAGATCAGCAGTTACAGAAATACTCAAACCAGCCCGTCATGCCACAGTCTAAATCACTGAGATCACATATTTTCCCCATTCTGATGGTTGATGTGAAAGTTAACTGAAGCTAGACCCATATCTGAATGATTTTATACATTACACTGCTGCCACAAGATTGGCTGATTAGATAATCGCATGAATATGTTGATATATATGTGTTCCTAATAAAGTGGCCGGTGAGTGTGTGTGTATATATATATATTAGTGCTGCACGATTAATCATATCGCAATCACGATGTCAGTCTGTGCGATTATATGATGGCAAAATGCTGCGATTTTATTAAATATATAAGTGCATAAATATATAATTGCATGTGTGGACGTGACAACCCATTCTCTCTGAGGGCTGTTTGCCCATTGTCTACACTGCTAATAAAAAGATGACCAGTCAGTCTCAGTTTAGGGAGTGGCACGTGTGGTCATGTCATGTGAGTTTCTGGTGTTCAGCATGGAAATCAGGTGAAGATGGATGCCGTGCAGACCAACACTGAACTGGTGGTCAGAAAAAATAACACAGATCACAGCTTGTGATGTCTTTATTTCACAGCTTGCGATGTCTTTATTTCATCAATAATTAAGTTCATATAATATGGGAACGTGACATGTAAATAAGCACAAACTCCAAAACTGTCATTCTCTGTGCAGTCAGATTTGCTTCAACCAGTCGCGGAAGAGACTCAATCTGACCGGGAGTCGAGAAGGGGAGAGATTTAATGTTCCGCCGGCTGATGCGCACTCTAACACGGAGACGCTCGTCATCATTGATGAAATCATCATAAGATCAATCTTATGTGAAAAATAACATTAAAATTACAACAACAATAAAATGTGTGTGTGTGTGTGTGTGTGTGTATAATATATATATATATATATATATATATAATGTACACAACAACAACCGTTTTAGTGGTGTGATTGAGTGAATCACACTTTTATCCAGTTTCCTTTTCAAAAGAGTTTATAGAAAGTACATGATAAATCCTGCTTAAATGTCCCTGTTTGTTTGGACAATCTTATTTTCGAGAAAATTTGTGTGTTCTTATTTATTGTTCTATTTTATTTAGGTGTAATATTGAGAAAAGTTTACAGTAAAGCAAAGATATTATTTAATATTAAATATTTTAATTTGAAAACACTGTGCATTTGAAATACACTGTGTGTATGTTTGAGCTGAAAATACACATTTCAGTATTATCAGTAATCTATTTGTGCATTTTCCTGGATAACCAAGCAAGTTGACTCATGATACTATTTGTTTATTATATCGCAATATTAACCTCAATTATCGCAATATGACATTTTCCCCAAATTGTGCAGCCCTAATATATATATTAGGCATACGTTAAAAAGTTACTGTCTCTTTAAGACTACTGGCAGACCACATATTAACAAGAGTGAAGTCACACAGCTTTTTTTGTTAGATTGTAATATTTTTTTTTTTTTATCAACAGCTAACTGTAAAAAACAGAAGGATATAAAAAAAAAAGACTACATCAGTGACAAATGGCATGGATCTAAGCTTTGAAAACGTATTACACAGTCAAAAAACTTTTAATCTCAAGCTCTCAAAACGTTGACATTTCAGTGCTCAATTTAGCATATTAATAGATCGATCTTGGGATTTTAAGAATAGATATCGACATCATACAAGTGAATATCGTGATATCTATATTTTTTACCCAGACCTAATCCCTATTATTTTTATTTTTAGTCATACAATACGTTTTATAGGTTAGGCAAAGCAAAATCCAATTATTTTCACGTACCTCCTGGGGTGCATGTACCCCCGATAGGGAAACACTGCATTAAATTACAAAACATTTCTCGGAATATAATGTGATTTATATACATTTTGTTAATATGCAAAGAAAACTTCGACTGTACTGCTTGATTGCCTTTAGATTGTCTGCTTTTGCTTATTTGCTTGGCCTCTTTCTCTCTTCCTAGATTGATGCATCATGCCTTACGTGGGAGGGCCAGCAATTCCAAGGAAAAGCGGCAATTGTCGAAAAACTCTCTGTAAGTATTTGTTTGTGTTGTATTATTGGCATTATTGGTATTTGAATTAAAGTTTCTAGATGGGTTAAGGGCTATGCATGCTACCAAACCCCTTAAAGAAATAAAAAAAAAAAACCTTAGTGTTTAGTGTCATCTTAGTAAAATTAAATGGCAACAGATGGATTAATTCTTGAGAGATGGGACCATGTTGCTAAATTGTTATTATGAAGAGTGAGAGTAGATGATAATCTATGAAGTATAAATAGAACTGGGGGCTTTAAGTAGCCTACTACACCCTGCACCTGAGCAGCCCTAAAAAAATTAATTGTATTTTGCATTATATTATTATATTTTATACTAGCGAATGTATCCAGCCAATATGTGTTTATGCTTCCAGTTGTTCATCTTTAACAGAAGTTTAGCAAATGTTTGATTTAATTAACACATGTATATAGTAAGACTTTCAATTTAAATAATGTATATTAAACTTTATTTAAAAAAAAAAATCGCTCTCTTTCTCCAGAGCTTGCCCTTCACAAAAATTGCCCACAGCATAACAGCACAAGACCATCAGCCTACCCCTGATAGCTGCATAATGAGTATGGTAGTAGGCCAACTAAAAGTAAGTATTTTATTTCTGTGTGTTCTTACAATAAGTTGCTGGAATTTGGCCTATTCCTCCAGACAGAACTGGTGTAACTAAGTCAGGATTGTAGGCCTCCTTGCTCGCACATGCTCAGTTCTGCCCCCAAATTTTCAGATTGAGGTTAGGGTTTTGTGATGGCCACTCTACTACCTTGGTTTTGTTGTCCTTAAGCAATTTTGTCACAACTTTGTAGGTATGCTTGGGGTCATTGTCCATTTGGAAGACCCATTTGCGACCTAGCTTTCACTTCCTGGCAGATGCCTTGAAATGTTGCTTCAATAAATAATATATGTAATTTTCACTGTTCACTGTATGTAAAATTAGTTTGATTCAGTGTTTTTGTGAGGAAAAAGTCTTACTGTGCTGTGCAGTACTGTGCACTGTTAATTTGTTATTTTCCCCCTGATATATTACAATTGCTTCTGAGGCAGGCAGCTATGCTATTGGCAAATATGGACTTGATTAAGGTCTAGAAGGGCATTATCTCTTCCATATGATAAAATTTATAAAATTATTGATTTTAGTGGTTATAAAATTTTTAAGCCTGTCTAGATTGCCCTCTTGCTGTACCTTATGTGCCATAGCATAGATTTCATAAATACAAGGGTTTGGAATTGTTGTGTGTGTGTGTTTGTCTATCAAGCTGACGATGACCAGGTTCTGGGCTTACACCAGACTTCTGTTGAAAAGTACTAAATTGCCTGGGTTTGCACAACCTTTGAGCTTAAAGACTTTTTGTTGTCACATGGTCTTTCCTCCTCCTCTTAATGACTGTAAGGCCCAGGGCCCGCTTGCGTTTACACACTCCATACATGCCCCTCTACTAATGGCATTAAGCTGCACTCAGATCAAGCGTCTGTGTGACATTGCCATGGGGGGTATGTCATGACATGCAAATCTGTTGACAAGTTTTGCCTGGTGTGTGACTGTTTAATGAATTTGCTTGTGTTTGTCCCTCTAATGGAAAGCTTTGATAGGTCAGCTTAAGTTTGAGAGAAAAGGGATGAATCAATTTGTTGAATATTTTTCTACAATTTGAGATCTATAAAGAGTTCTGCATTGTAGATGTTATGAGAGAAAATAAAATTTGTCTGTTCAGTAGGTTGCTTGAATGTTGTCGGAAAGTGTATGGCTTTATCAGTGGTACTTTAAAGGAGAATAAAAGATGCAACTTTCCAAGAGGGTTTTACCATGCTAACAGTCTTAACAGCTATTAATGGCGACTTTTAAACCCCATTTATTGACTAGTCTGTTGATGGATGACTAGTTGACCATTGTGATGCATCCTTACTTGACCCTGCTACCTCTTCACAGTGGGTGAAACATGGCATGTTTGGGATCTGTTGTGTTTTCATTAAAGGGTAATTTCACCCCAAAATAATAATTATCTTATTTACTCACCCTCATGCCATCTCAAACTTGTATGACTTTTTCTTCTGCGGAACACAAAGAAAGATATTTTGAAGGATGTGTGATGTGTTTTTGTTCATACAATGAAAGTCAACAAGGTCCAAAATTTTCAAGCTCCAAAAAGGACATTAAAGCATCATTAAACTAATCCATACAACACGAGTGTTCTAATTCATGTCTTCTAAAGAAATACAATTGCTGTGGGTGAGAAACAGACCAAAATTTAAGTCCTTATTCACTATAAATTTTGTCTCCTTGGCACGATAATAAGTGAAGCCCTTTCACATACTTCCACATTTTTGATGCATGCGCATAGTGCTGTACATAAACCAGACACAGTAATTTCAGATTCACATTTTTCATGCCCACTTGGGTTATTTTTAAAATGTAGATGCAAGTTAAAGTGATAGTCGCAGGTTGGAAATTTTAAAATGCACCACGGTTTCCAAAAAATGTATTGTTAACAATCAAAAATTAAAATGGAGTGTCATTTTGATGTTTAATGATACTGGGTTTTAGTACCTGGCAACCACGTGGCATCAAATAACAATGTTGTAGTCAAGACCACCTAAACCGAGACAAGACCAAAACTTTGAGGGGTTGAGACCAAGTCAAGACCAGACCAGTGCGAGTCCCACACTGCATGACACACTTACGGTAAAATGTGGAACATGCAAACCATAGGCACTCCTCAAATTGATCTGAAAGATCCACATTCCCATAAAAAAACTAATGATGATTCCTCTTCATTCACCACTTTTATTACTTATATGTGTGTGCGTGTGTGTGTGTGTGTGTGTACCATGAGGAATGTCTTGATAAAATAATCAAAAGGCACTGCAGAAGTGAATTGTATGTGTGTGAATTTTCCTTTGTTTTCTATGAGCAAACAAACACTAAGGAGCTGAAATAAACTTAACCATCTTTATTCAACACTCCTTTTCCAAGTTTTACCATCCACCTAAAACAATAAAATGATTGTGCAGGCATCACATCAGCTTTCTGTATGACTCTTTTCCTAGAACCCATCATTACATAATATATTAAACAGTTATTCAATACTTAAGTCTTCACTTTTCAGTGTTGTTTCTTAAACAATATAGTACATTTTTTGTTGTTGTTTTTAGCAACAACAAGCCTTGTATAAATGTGTGCAATTTGCTAACCACATAGCCAAATATAGAAAATGGAACAAAGAATGCCAAACATAAGCAAAGCAGCCTATTTAAAATGTAAATTTTTCTATTAGTGGAGGTGCATTATTCGTCTCTGCTGTCACATCTCTAGCTCTCTCATCCAAGTGAGGGAGCGTTACCGCGGCATGTAGCATTTATGGCGGAGCTGGCATTAGCTAACATTGATGTAACTTAACTTTATATACATTAACTACATTGCTTTATGTGGCCTGCTCGTCATTGTTTATCACTAGCAAAAACGTAACTTGGGAACAACAATTTGTCACTATATCCCCTGTCCCCTCAATCTCTCACAAAGTTAACACCGCATTAGCAACATCCCTCAATACATGTTAACTAAATTAGGTAGCTTGCGCACTTAGCTAGTTGGCAAATAGCTGGCAAGCAACTGAAATTGGCACCCTAAAAAAACAGTAAATACATACGTATGTAGCTAATATGTATATCTAATATTCACTAAATCTCTTTGGGTGAGGGGTGAAGATGAGTGTAGGTACAGATGATGCATTCCATTCAAATCAGATGTGGGATATTCGACTTGATAACTCCAATCTACAAGTAAAGACATTCCAATGCCAGATGCTCAGAAGATGACGTTAAAGGAAACAACTGCAATGCTCTCGTTAGTTTAGCAGGTGTTTGACCTGTCACCAGAGATGTCTCCTAGAAACCCAATTCATAAACAATCTGCAACACTAGCATTTGTGCTATAGGTGTAAGAGGCAGATTGCTAACGTTATCTAACTAGCTTTGCTAGCTTCACTTACAGCTGACCTTTCTTTATGCTTCCTTTCTAAGTGCCGTAAAAGTTTGACGTGCTACCTTTTTGGAGCTTGACCCTTTTGGACCCTATTGACTTACATTGTATGGACAAACACACATCACACATCCTTCAAAATATCTTTGTTTGTGTCCCGCAGAAGAAAGTCATAAGTTTGAGACCATATGAGGGCAAGTAACTGATAAGAGAATTATCCTTTTAGGGTGAACATTCCCTTTAAGCTTAGATGGCGGGTTTGAATTAGACAAAGTGTACTTTATGAAGCAATGTGTGAACATAAAGAATTGACTTCTTGGCTTACCTCCTGATCTTGTACATGTGAATGTGTTCTGGAGAACAGGTGCTACAATTTGGGAAATATTATGTCTATGAATGACACTGACAGTCATAAATGACATCTTGAGCTCTGTTTGGGGTGTTGGCAATAACCAGCATTAGCACTTAGGTTGCATGCAATGCATGGGTTATCTCACAAAGAGTACATTATAAACATTTAAAAACTGAGGATTTTGATTTGTGTATATATTAAAACATGGTTACAATAATCTAATATAGAAACCGTTTTTGACAAAGCAGCCTTGTCCTGGGTTAAATCACTTCCTTTACCAGAACTGTGTAAAAAAAAAAAACAGCCCATCATCTAACTTTGCTTGTTTCTTATGTAGTTTCCTACCTAACCTTTCCCATGATTAACTCAAGAATCAAGATCAAAACAATAATTTGTTTATTTGTATGTATCCTGGGCTGAAAGAAAAAGAGAATGTCTGTTACATTACTCTCAGTCTTTAATTTGGCTTTGTTACAGTTGTAGATTGTGTCTTTCTGTAGCTGATTTAATATGCCTTAACTTGCTGAGCATATCAGAAAATGTACATCTTTTCTTGTTATGCTGTAACAGCATTTATTTTACTTTTTAGTCCTAGTTTGATTATTTATTGATTATGGTGTGCAAGTGTTGCAGAACTGTATGAGAACTTCTAATCTGCTGTGTGTTTCTAAATTTGTTTAGGCAGATGATGACCCCATCATGGGATTCCATCAGAGTTTCATCCTGAAGAACATTAATGAGGCATGGGTTTGCACCAATGACATGTTCCGCCTGGCGCTGCACAATTTTGGTTAAAAGCCCCATGGCTAGCAAGAGGGAAGCGGGGCAAGGTGGAGGATGGGGTTCTACCCTGGTGACGCCTGAACCCATCAAACAGCCCTTCATTCATCACACTCAAGAGAAACAGCACCGGATTATAGCAGTCAATCACAGAAAACATTGCAGGCATATACAGTACTGCCTCGTTTCCAGAAAAGACATGTTTCTTTGCTGAAAGCCCACATATTCATCAAACTGACCCTTTTTCCTTCGCCTACCTGCATGATGATGGGGAGATTAAGTATCAGAAAACGCCCTGATCAGGACAAATACGTATTAACTTTACCTCTGCTGTTTGATATTTACATTTTAGTTGCTGATTTTGACTTTGAAATAACAACTGTCTTACTGTCTTCTTTGCTTTAGTACAAAGTGTGTTATCAGCTTGTTTTTAGAATATCCTGGAAGTTCTTTGCACCTCTTGAAAATTGGAGTCTTCATTCAGTGTGATGTCAGGTTGCTCAAGCTATCCAAAGAACACCACTCTAATTTCCCCCTCCCTTCAGACCAGTCAGTGTGCTTCTTACTTTCTGCTCACTGCTCTGTGTGACTTTAATTACCAAGCCACGATACACAATAAAACCTTTGACTTTTTCTTAACAATGTTATCATCCCCCTGTCTCGTTTTGCGTCTGCCTTTTCCCTTTCCTGTTCTTGCCTCTTCATACTTTAGATGCTTCATATTAGTTTCTCTATATAATTTCTTGGTTACAAATTCAGTCTTGTTATAGGTGGCCAGTTTTTCTTGAAGCAGCTTGTCTTAACTACGAAGTAGTTTTGATCTGGTAGGACAGGGCTATGTTTAGCAGTTTAACTTAAACTTGCAACATGTTATCCATTTTATCTATGTACAAATGGCAGAATTATCAATGAAGGCTCTTGTTGAAAAGTGTATATGCAAAGGTAAAAATACGATACACACCCTGATGATGCCACATCAAGAAAGCAATGTTAAGACAGATATAAAAAAAAATTCAGATGATATTCTCAGTAGTTTCATTATTTTATCATTTTTAAGTTTAGAGCTGCCAATTCCCCTTGATAAAAATCTTGAAGTAATGGGGTGTGAAAAATTGTGTGACAAAAGCTAATAGGAATGTAAATGCCATTGAGTTTTTAGTGTTACAAAAGCTGTTCATGTTTTGGTGCATTCTCTTGATTTCAATAGCTTATATTGTGGCACTACCAGTACAAGAAGGAATGGTAACATTAAAGACATTTAAAGCCTAAAACTTGAACTTAATACTGGTTTGTGGGAATAAGAGATGACTAGCCCTTAATTTTTCACAAGATGTTTACAGTAAAGGAGTAATGGTCTATGATTAGGACTAGAAAATCCTCTTCATAGAATATAAAGGCCTTTGTGCCATGTGATGGTACATATATTTTTAAAAGATGTCTCCTGCATTGTAGCTGTGCACTGAAATATTCGGACTGAACTGCAAGAACATCACTTTTTCACAATTGTTTCCTTGACATATTTTTGTGTTATTGTATATTTAACGCTTGCTCAATGCTGCCGACATCCACTGTCTCAGTGGTTTGAGAAGAGCTAAAGAAGGCTTGATTTCCCCTCAAAAAAACAAAAGTTATACAATGGGAATACGTCAAAAAACTATTTCAGTTGCCTACATGTTTGTGAAAATAAAGGAGATCAAAGTAAAGTCTGATGGTATTGTTATTTCTATAGGTTAAGGCTCAACTACACTAAAAATTAAAAGGTGCTCTGGTCCATTTGGCCTAAATTAATATATAAATAAATGTATTTAAGTTCCTTTAGTAGGCCTACATATATAGGTGCTTGGAGAATATCCAGAGTGTTCCGCTGGTGTAGAAATTGAGGAACCTCAAACTGTGTCCAATGATCTTTACATTTTTACTATATAGGTGAATATTTCTTACTCCTCTTCTGTTTTCAACTTCTCTGATACAAAGTTGGTTATGTTTTTATTTATTATAGTTTTAGGTTTATTTTCTGTTGACCAAAGCCTATAAAATCTAAATGTTGAAACAAATAAACTCAGCAAAAAAAGAAACGTCACTTTACACTGTATTTTAAAGATAATTTTTTACAAATCAAAATAACTTTACAAATCTTTATTGTAAAGGGTTTAAACAATGTTTTTCATGCTTGTTCAATGATCCATAAACAATTATTGAATATGGTCCTGTGGAACAGTCGTTAAGACCCTAACAGCTCACAGACGGTAGGCAATTAAGGTCACAGTTATAAAAACTTAGGACACTAAAGAGACCCTTCTACTGACACCAAAATAAAGATGCCCAAGGTCCCTGCTCATCTGCGTAAACGTGTCTTAGGCTTGCTGCATGGAGGCATGAGGACTGCAGATGTGGCCAGGGCAATAAATTGCTATGTCCATACTGTGAGATGCCCAAGACAGCGCTACAGGGAGACTAGAAGGACGGCTGATTATCCTTGCAGTGGCAGACCACGTGTAACATCACCTGCACAGGATCGGTACATCTGAATATCACACCTGCGGGACAAGTACAGGATGGCAACAACAACTGCCTGAGTTACACCAGTAATGCACAATCCCTCCATCAGTGTTCAGACTGCCTGCAATAGGCTGAAAGAGGCTGGACTGAGGGCTTGTAGGCCTGTTGTAAGGTAGGTCCTTACCACACATCACCGGCATGGTGATGGTCAGAGTCGAAGGAAGGAATGAGGATTACACTGAGGCCTGTACTCTGGAGTGGGATTGATTTGGAGGTGGAGGATACGTCATGGTCTGGGGCGGTGTGTCACTTCATTGGACTGAGCTTGTTGTCATTGCAGGCAATCTCAACGCTGTTCATTACGAGGAAGACATCCTCCTCCCTCATGTCGTACCCTTCCTGCAGGCTCATCCTGACATGACCCTCCAGCATGACAATGCATCCAGCCATACTGCACATTCTGTGCATGATTTCCTGCAAGACAGGAATATCAGTGTTCTGCCATTGCCAGCAAAGACCCCAGATCTCAATCCCATTGAGCACATCTGGAACATGTTGGATCAGAGGCTAGGGCCCCCAGAAATGTCCGGGTAATTGCAAGTGCCTTGGTGGAAGAGTGGGGTAACATTTCACAGCAAGAAAGGGCAAATCTGGTGCAGTCCATGAGGAGGAGATGCACTGCGGTACTCGATGCAGCTGGTGGTCACAACAGATACAAACTTATACTTTTGATTTTGATCATTTCTGTTAGTCACATGTCTATGAAACTTGTTCAGTTTATGTCTTAGTTGTTGAATCCTTTTTCTGTTCATAAAAATATTTACACATGTTAAGTTTGTTGAAAATAGAAGCAGTTGAAAGTGAGAGGATGTTTCAACTGCTTCTATTTTATACCAGATATATATATATATATATATATATATATATATATATATATATATATATATATATATATATATATATATATATATATACACAACATTTTGAAAAACACACTGGTGGCCAAAAGTTTGGAATAATGTACAGATTTTGCTCTTATGGAAAGAAATTACTTTTCGCCAAAATGACATTCAACTGATCAAAATATACAGTCAGGACATTTATAATGTGAAAAATTACTATTAAAATCTGAAGAAAAAAAATTTCAGATCTTAAACTACTTCAAAGTGTTCTCATCAAAAAAACCTCCACATGCAGCAATGACAGCTTTGCAGATCCTTGGCGTTCTAGCTGTCAGTTTGTCCAGATACATTTCACTCCACGCTTCCTGTAGCACTTGTCATAGATGTGTCTTGTAAAGCACTTCTCACACACCTTACAGTCTAGCTGATCCCACTAAATCTCAATGGGGTTAAGATCCATAACACTCTTTTCCAATTATCTGTTGTCCAATATCTGCATTTCTTTGCCCTCTCTAACATTTATTTTTGTTTTTCTGTTTCAAAAGTGTGTTTTTCTTTGCATTTCTTCCCATAAGTCCTGCACCCCCGAGTCTTCTCTTTAATGTTGTACATGAAACTGGTGTTGAGGGGGTAGAACTCAGTGAAGCTGTCAGCTGAGGACATGTGAGGCGTCTATTTCTCAAACTAGAGACTCTGATGTACTTATCTTCTTGTTTAGTTGTACATCTGGCCTTTCACATCTCTTCCTGTCCTTGTTGGAGCCAGTTGTCTTTTGTCTTTGAAGACTGTAGTGTACACCTTTATATGAAGGCAATTCCTCAAAACAATGATTGACTGACGAGTTTCTGGAGAAAGCTGTTTCTTTTTTGCCATTTTACTTAATATTGACCTTAAGACATGCCAGTCTATTGCACACTGTTGTAAAAAGACTATGTTAAGCTTCATTTAACAAACCAAATAGCTTTTTAGCTGTTTTTGATATAATGGCAAGTGATTACTCAAGGATAAGGTGGAGTGATAGCTGCTAGAAATGGGGCCTGTCTAGATTTAATCACAAATTACTTTTTTCAAATAGTGATGGTGAAGTTTTTTACATCAATAATGTCCTGACTATACTTTGTGATCAGTTGAATGACACTTTTGTGAATTAAAGTACCAATTTCCTTCTAAAACAGCTAAATCTGTTATATATATATATATATATATATATATATATATATATATATATATATATATATATATATATATAAATCATCATGTTCATGTGTGTGTGTATATACACACACACACACACACACATGAACATGATAATTTATATTTTTTGAGAGAATATATTCTCTCAAAAAATATAAATGATCATGTTCATTCAAGAGTTTTTCAGTCTGACCAAATGAGTCAGTCAAGCGATTCACTCCGGAACTGAACAAATCCTTCCAAAAACAGCTGTGGGGGAGTGATATGCTCGGAACACTCACCGGAAGTTAAGGGACGGTTGCAAGCTTTTATCAGGGGCAGGCTGAGACTCAAACTAAAATTATAGAGAATTCGACCACTCCCAGCGATTTATCCCCCTTTCCTAATTTATGGCTTCCAGTTCCAACATGGACATAGAGGGCGCGACCCAGCACCTTCGGGACATCTTAAAACTGGATCGTGCCGGTAAGTCGCCGGGAAAAGGAGCATCTAGGCCGCGGCGCGATGATGCTGCGCAGGGCCTCATTTCAGCTCCAACAACCTGACTATAGCCGCTGAAAAAACGATTTTATAAGTGACAAACATCATATTTTTTGGAATATTGTGGTTAAATGAATGTGAAAATGTTCACAATATAATTTAGCATACGAGAGCTAAACCTCTGCAGGCACTAGCAAAAGCTTTGCACTGATATCAGTGCTCTGGTATATAGAAAGTGTGAACTTGAGTGTTTTTATGCTACACATGTTCAGATATTATTCAAGAGCTCACACCATTTCATATTCATCACTATGACAATCGACATTACCACAATAAATATGTCATAGGTTGCTGACGGAGCTTTCTTTAGCCTTGTCATAAATATGTCGTGGCTGTGTCCTCAAACCTAATGTAATGACCAACTAGACGGCTTTTTTGGGCATCATAGGTGTGCTCACTAGGTGTAGAGGCAGCTCAAGGACTCACAAATAAGGCTCAAAACTCTTCATAGATTCCCATTTTGCGTCAAGGGCAAAGACTGTTTTAAACGGTCTTGGCAAAATAACAAGTGACACAAATAACAGACAATCTTGCAAAATGTCTGGCGAGAATGATAGTAGTACGCATTGATGTGTTTTTGTAGTCACTATATTTAGAGTCAGAGAGTTTGCAGAATTGATTTTTGGACTTACCGACTATTTCATTTCTCAGAGCCCTCTTTGGTTGAGAGTCAGAGAAAAACATCTTTCAACGGAGAGTTGAATGGAGTTCTTGGAGCTGAGCTGATCGGAACAAGTAGACATGCGGCTATGATGGAGCCACCTACTCACAACTCAGAGAAGCTCAATGAACAGGACACACAGACCATGTATGTTTTTACTGTACCAAACACAATACAATGTTTCCCCATTCTTTATTCTGTTTTGTTATAGCTCTCACCTTGATTTACTTTGTCATGTTTTGTTATACAGTGCCAGAGTTATAATGTCTTGTTTAGCTTATGCTGAGTGAATAGGTTATTTCATCAGAGATCTGAAAGACCATGTTAATGTCAAGGAAGCCCTAAGTCTTTTGTTTTTCTGTTGTCCAGTTGTCTCTCAGGAGATGATGGATCCACCTGTGTGTCCATCAGAGCAAACAATGTGGAAATTGTGTCTAGTCGTGACTCAAGTATTGACAGTAAAGCTCGTGGCAGCAACAAGGTTTGTGAATTAACAAATCTTTTTTTTGCAATTTCGCTTCTTACAGTCATATATACAGTATATCTAAGCTTTAGAGTGCAAAGCTATAACTTTATCTGAGTGCAATCTTTATAGAATGATTTTTAAAATTAGTTTTTAATCACAAACAACTACAAATGTTAACAAAATTTATCGGTCAATTTGTGTGGGAACCTTGTCAGTTGTATAGACTTTGTGTTATTAAGTCTTTTCTGCATTGCTGTCTTACAGGTAAAAATTCAGCCAGTGGCCAAATATGACTGGGAGCACAAGTACTACTATGGCAATTTAATAGCCGTGTCCAACTCATACCTAGCTTATGCCATCAGAGGTAGGTTTGCACAATTTGTCGCAGTCTCTCACTAGCTGGGTTTCCATCCATGGATTTTTATGCCCATAAAATAACGTATACACTCACTTGAGGTGGGTACATGTTTTATTCGAAAAGAAGAAATGTGCATGAAGTATGATGGAAACATATTTACTGAATAAACTCCTACATTTATTAGGATCACAGATGTGTGTCAAAAAAGGTAATGTGTCTGAATAACTCGTTCTTAACCAGTGGACCGATCATCGCATCTGTTGCTCTGGCCATCATGAAATAACTGTGTCTAGCAAATCCAAAGCCCGCAAAGAGTTTGCAGAGCAAATAAGTCGAATACAAACTTGAAATGTGCTGGAAAGCAGGTTTATTGACACTTTTGAAAAATGTATTCTAGATCCACTCTAGTCATGAAACGATACACAAATTTCACGATACGATTAATAACAAAACAAAAATGTTTTTCACTCAAACTCATTCAAGGATTCAACAAAGTCTTTTAAATCATGTAAATGTAAAGTAACTTAAACAATAGAACTGCATTTATTTTGTTTGATTGTAATGAGAAAAACTCATATGATCTCACAATATTCATGTTTGTCTTGAGAAATGTTTTTGTCTACACTCAAGTCATTTATATTTTGATAGCACATTACACAATACACCGTTTCAAAGCAGCTTTATATAGAATCATGCCTTAATGTATTAAAGCCCCCTGTGATCAAGCTAAATTGACTGTAGCAAGGAAAAAAACTCCTTTCATTGTTATTTAGTGGTGGAAAAAAAAACTGACCTCTGGTTTTACAATATATGCACATAGAACAATATGATTTAGATTTAGCAGCTTGAGTAAAAACAGATCAGCACATGATTGGGATTCATACGCTGAGGTTACCAGAGCCGGCCAGATCAAGCTCCATTCCTGCTTGGTGTTGGACTCCACTGCTACGTGTCGCTGAAAGATGATGACAAACTATAGCCGGTGCTAGCCAGACAACACTTCAGTCTTTTACGATGGACTTCAGAGGATGAACTGATGCCAACTCCAACTGTAAGACATTGGATACTTCATATGCCACATCCTGAACCTTGGACTTATGATGGACCCCACCAAACCTCACTGAAATTACCTACCAGTTGAACTGCGAATCACCTCATCATTTAACTCCGTGTGCATCACCTTTGTTTATTTATGGACTACACTCTTGAAATGGAATACATCAACTATCAATTAATTGCCATCAAAAGCCTTCATAAGCCAACTAACAAAGGACAATGCATTTACAGTATGTGAACTTCTGCAGTTAATCCAGGATGAACCTTTTTTATACAATGGACCTTAACGCTTGCTTAATTTACAAATTTGAAACCGTGACTTGTACTGCACACAAATAACTAATATTGGCATTATATTCATGCTGTTTAGCCAGAGGGGAACTGGCCCCCACAGTGAGTCTGTTTTCTCTCAAGGTTATTTTTCTCCATTAACCAACATCTTATGGAGTTTTGTGTTTCTTGCCACAATCCCCTTTCAGCTTGCTCACTGGGGTTCTAAATACAATAATTATTTAATTTTTATACAATATTTAATCAAACTACACAATGATGCTCTAAGACTTTAAAAATATTACAGTAAAATGTTTGTTAATGCATGATTTCCTGTAAAGCTTCTTTGAAACTATGTGTGTTGTGAAATGCTTAATACATATAAAAATGACTTGACACGTCATTTTGTTTGGACTCTTCCCATTTCACTTTGCATGTAAACTTTACCAGTGTTATTACCGGCTTATAACATGTGCCCAAGTGCTCATACCTATTTACATTTCAACATCAAGAGCAGAGAATAATAAGTCTCGTGTAATCACGGGTTTCTTACATTGTCAGATTTTTGAATAAGCTTATTTTTGTTACTTACAAGCGTCTTGCTCAGTGTCATGCTCCATGTCCTCTGGGAGAGGCTGGATGTTAAATGCAACTTTGCTGCTGCTGTTTCTGCGAACCGATTTGTGCAGTGATGTAGATAAAACAACAGGTGTGATGTACTGTAGCACTGAGACATGATGCAGTTGTTTGGCAAATTCAACAAGCTTTGATCTTCTCACCTATGTACTGTAGGTATGTTGCTCTGTTTTTCCTGTGAGTGCTCAATACTTTTGCAGGAGATTGTTTCGCAGGTCTCAGTGTTGCGCTGCTTGTTTTTAATTGCACTATAATGTGTTTATGTATCGTATTATACATATGGTATTGAATTGTGAGTGTCGTATCGTACAACACGATACAATATTTTTTTTACCCTAATCAGAAAGACATCAGAAAGAAGGAACACAAACACACAGTGCTCCCAGAACTCTATTACATGCCGTTGCTCCAAAACATGAGACAAGTTCTTGTAGAGTGTAGAGTCTGACCTAGACAGTCAGTGGGATAATGAAATTCACAGAACACTCAACGGAAGTTAAGGACAGTTGCAAGCTTAAAATACTGTGTGCTCTAAACCATAAGTATTTTATTAATAATAGTCACAGTGGCTTCAGTTCCTCCAGAAGTGACGATTTTGTTCTTTTGAACACATGGGATGGAAATGCAGCTTTATTCACATTATGTTTTTTGCATAAATTAAATAAGCAACCTGGAAGGAAACATAGCTATTGTTGTGTAGTGCTTGGGAGCAGTTTTACATTGTAGCACACTTTTTTTAATTGAATGTTTATTGTGTTAAAATAAATACTTTATAATTGTTTTTCGCTCATAGGTGCAAACAACCATGCTATGATCCGTGTTCTCCGGCTGGGTTCGACAGAGCGCTCACTGCTGAAGGGCTTCACTGGTGCAGTTACAGACCTTGCCTTTGCCCACCTGGACTCCACCCTGTTGGGCTGCGTGGATGAGGCTGGAAACATGTTCATTTGGCAGCTCACCAGCCACAGCAGCAAAATACAGTATCCTCAAATTACTTTTCGTCCCCAACACTGGTTCTAACCAGGCACAAAAAGATTTCCGTGACAAATTAGAAAATTATATCACTTAATCTATTCAATGAATGCGTGACTTGTATTACACCCATTATAAAGATAAATAACATTGGGATATATAAATCTATCATAAATCCTGAGGAGCCGAGTAGTTCCTTTCAAAGGTTTTTCCCTCCACTAACTAATATATTATGGAGTTTTTCTTTGCCACTTAAATCCTTGCTATTAAATCAGCAGAATCAGGAGGTTAATAGGATTTACCTCTTTTGCATATTGTAGTATAACGTGAGTGAGCAGGTGTACTGTGATTTTTCTTTTTAACCAAAATGTCTCAGCGATGAAGTTATAGTTCACATCCGGAGACCTGAGGACACACCACTGAACTCCAACCGCAGACTTATCTGGTGTCCCTTCATTCCAGACGACAGTGATGAGAACCCAGAGGATCCGTGTCAGACACTGGCACTACTTCATGAAGACAGAGTATGTTTTCTGTGGAATTTGACATTTTTGTCTCTTTCTTTCTTAAGTCTCATACCATTAGGTTTTTATTTTTTCCGATTAAAAAGTTTTATTGGTTGATTCTCAAACACAATACAGTTTAAAGTATACATGTACAGATGTCCACCATTATCCCCCTTTAACCCCCATTAATTCCCTATCCTTCTCCCAGTCCCCAATCCCCAAAAAACATTCCCATGGTCCAAGCATGAGTATACATGTATATATTTTTGTATAATTGTCACCTAGTTTAATAACTGCCCCATCACCCAATACACATAGTCTTGGCCAAAATTAAATTTGAGTATCTAAAACCTCACAGATAAAATTCTCAATTCTCCTACTGAAATCGCCAGCAGGTAGGTGTGTCTTTTAAACCAAGCCTAAACAATCTAGAGGAAGTTCAGTAGAAATTATGCAAAATCTTAAACTGAATAAGGCTCAACTGCAAATACCTGAGAAATTTAAAACCTTGAAATCCCAAATTGCTGTGCTATATTTTCAAATGATCTCAAAGCTCCATTTTCATGTCACCAAGTGTAGCAACAAACCTCAAGCCATTCTTTCCAGCAATAGGGGGATTCTTAATACACAATTTGGGATTCAGCCATTTGCTTGAGAATGTATTGATTGAACAAACAGGAAACTTTTGTCCATACTGAATATAAGTGTGAAGTAATGGGATGCATTTGTACTTCTCCAGGCAGTTTGATAGAAAGACTTTGCAATGACGAGATTGGGGCAAGGACTGCTTGTTCAATGTTGTACCAGGGAGGGGCTTTCTTAAGTGGAAGAGACCAATGGGCCAAGCGTTAAGGTTAAAAGCATAGTAATAAAACTAAACATTTGTCAATCTAACTTCCTGGAATGCAACCAAGGTCGTTTCCATTCCAAATAAAGGACTTTGATATTCTATCATGTTGTTTAAAATAAGAAAGAGGAACTTCTGATGGGAGAGACTGTAGTAGATCATTGAATTTTGGGACCTTCCCAACCATAGACAAATGAAGTGAAGCCCACCTATCCACATCACACAATACTATCAGATTTTTACAAATATTTCACTCATTTTCTAAACCATATTTTCACTTTCACCTGCAGGCTGAGGTTTGGGATCTTGACATCCTCCGATCCAATAACAGCTCATGGCCTGTGGATGCAACTGACCTGAAAGAGGGATTCATCACCATTAGAGGGCACACTGCAGTAAGCTGGCCTCATTTTCTGGAGTGTCTACAATGCTTAATTAACTGATAAAGAAATTATAATATTACATAATTACAATGCCAGATCAGTGATTTATGTGGTATGATGTTTTATTAGGTATGCTTCTTTTTCTGTGCAGCGCATTAGTGAGGGAGCACTGTCCCCCGATGGCACTGTCTTGGCTACAGCCAGCCATGATGGATATGTAAAGTTTTGGCAGATCTACATTGAGGGACAGGACCAACCCAGGTGCATGTTTGAGACAATAACTGACTTCACAAAAAGGTTGTGTGATATAAATGTAAGCAATATCACATGAGCAAGAGTGTTGTGATAATGCTAGTTATCACAACTGTGCTGATATTCAGTACAAGATCACATTTGTGAGTGTTATAGTAATTTTATACAATAGTTAAACAAGAAGTTAAAGGGATAGTTCACCCAAAAATGAAATTCTCTCACTATTCACTTACTCTGATGCCATCCGAGATGTGTATGACTGTCTTCAGCAGAACACAAATGAAGATATTTAGAAGAAGATAGAGCTCTGTCAGGTCCTTATTATGGAAGTACACAGGTGCCAGCACTTGTGTCATCATGAATACGTGTTTACTGATGTTTTGAAATCACAGTGATGGGGAAACAATTACAATGCACTCGAATGCTATATTTTTGACAAAATATTCGATGAAATTCTCCTGCTTTTAATGGAAACGTGACAGAAGATGTGCGCAGATCTTGATCTTGATATTTCCCCTGCATCTGCTTTGGTCATGTAGCATCCGCGTTATCTCACATAACTCGCCTATAGTTGAACCTGATGCAAGTCTGCAACTGGATTTATCTCCAAATCTGATGCTGAAAGTGTCTGTGTTTCATGTCAATTTCTCTGCATTTGGGACACGTTCGGGTGCAGTTTGAGTGCAGTCTCTAAAATATGGGATAAACTACGTCCCGTCTCACACAGTAGTTGCTGTCAATTAAAAGTAACATTTTCTGTAAGTACACAGTAACATCTTGCTTTCAATGTGTTGATTTAGGTTTATGAATCACAAACTCATTATGTATGACATTATGTAGGCAATTCCATTACTTTGGCTATTGATATAAGAACTGTTGTCATTAAGTAAGTTTCTTTCATAATGTTTACCCATTTAACTGGTATAAAATTTTGCAAGTTTTGGCAAGCCACGCACAGACTAACGCACAGAATGCAACGGCTGTTTCACCACTCCACTCAAAGCCTCCTGTAATCAGTCCACTCTAGCTCCACTTTGGGTTTTCCATTTTTCGCTCGCTGTGCTCACTGGTGAGAGAAATTCTGCACTGAACAAAAACACAGATTGTACTACTTTCATTAAAATCACAAATCTAGGCATGGAACAATATATATAGAAATATTGTGAACCAAAATATGACGAACCACATTTAGGCAAAATTCGATATTTTGAAATTGACAAGATTGTTTTCTGTCCGTGTGATCATAAATGAAATGACCATCAAACATCAAAATCTCTCTTTTGTTCTTTCTACACTGTTTACAGGGTTCGCACAAGGGCCTTGAAGTGTTTAAGGTACTTGAATTTAGCTTTTAGAAATTTAAGTACTAGAATACCTGGAAAATTGCATTGTTTTGTTAAAGTGCTTGAGATTACACAGAAGAAATGTTCTGTTTTAATGTATATGCATCAAAAATTAGATCCACGCACTTCACTTTCATTGAATAATTTACATTCACATTTAGTGGTCGACCGATATGGGTTTTCTAATGGCCAATACTGATATTTAGAGAGCAGGGTGGCTGGTAGGCTGATACAATGCCAATATATCACACAAGTTAATATAGTAAATAAAATAAACATAAAATTGCAACTAATAAATATATATTAGTTGCAATTATATATATATATATATATATATATACACACACACACATAAAAAACTCTTATTTGCCACTATATTTACTCAATTTCACATAAAACTTTGTAAAAAGAATAAAAAAAAAAGTGTATTTTAAATGGATTTAAATCAAACATTAGTAATTTATTTGCACATGAAGAAATTGATTATATAATTGGAAGAAGGAAATAACAGTACACACAGTAGACTAGCAACCATGGCATGTCCACGTTAGCAGTCGCATTTTCTCAAATACTGAATCCAACCAATTGTACATACAGTGCATAGTGAATAAAACATTTACTTATAGCACATGTGAAGTGCTTTTACTTTGAAGTTGCATTCACATGCTCATGCAGATCCAGAACAAACAGCAGTCTCGTGACCGTTTAAACAGCCTTAATCACCTGCTTGGAGTGACCATCGTGATTTGTGAATCAGAGGAACTTTTGATCCTGAAGTTTTGATTCTGTCAGATAGAATACATTTGTGAATTACATCTGTTTAAAAGATATATCTGCATATTTGCAAATGGTATATAATAGCAGTTTTATTGATATTTGTTTTCTATCATTAGAAAAGAAAGTTAAAATTGACAGGGAACTGCTGATGAAAGGCTGATAGAATACGTGCTTTGGAGGTAAATAAATGAGCTCTCCACAGGATGCTGGATCTGCTTGAGTTTTGTGAGGTTTGTTTATTACATCTGTATAAACGAGATATGCATGATGGTATAAGATATTAGTTTTGATATTTGCCTTTTGTATCATTAAACAAGACAGGGAAAAGTTACAGGGAACTTTTGAGGGGAGAGAGAGGGAGAATGAAAAAGCTGAGCAATTTGACATTATGAGATCAAACGCATCTGCCGCTGATATGCAGACCGTTTAAATGAGACTGTGTTGCACACCGTTATATTATTTTAGTAACTTGATGGCACGTCAAACAAAATGAACCGTGACTGGTTGTTTATATGTCTCAGTCACTTCACATGCATGTAGGCGATTTTCTGCACCAAAAGGGATAAATTATCAGCCGATAATTAAAAAAGACTTTATCGGCCTCGGAGATATATCGGTTGACCACTATTCACATTTAGCAGATACTTTTATCAAAATGACTTACAAAATGATGAACATAAACAATTTATCATGTGGGGTTGGAAGCACATACCACTAATGAGGAACACAGAATATAATGATCTGGAGAGCTACTTTCTGCCTTGTTGCTATGTAACCAAAAGATGTTGCTCATTCTTTGATCGCAGGGAGCAAGAGGGGACATAGACCTGCAGGAGTGAGTTGAAGTAAAAGGGGGCTGTTGTGAAGGCCAAAGTAAAAGCGTTGAATTTGATGCGTGCAGGTACTGGTAGCCAGTGAGCTCAAGAGTGTAGTGACGTGAGCCGCCTTTGGTTGGTTGATCAACTGCCGTAGCTTAACTGTGCTACTTGGGAGGCTGGCCAACAGAGCATTGCAGTAGTCAAGGGTTGATATGACCAGAGCTAGGACCAGGAGATGTGCAGCATATTCAGACAGGAAAGGTCTGATTTTCCTGATGTTTGTAAAGCTCATACCTGCAAGTCCAATTGGTTGATGAGATGTGACCAGTTAAGTTTAGCTGGTCTTTAAACACCACTCCCAGGTTCTTGACTGTACTGATGGGTTGGCAGGGATTACCAAAAGTTCTGTCTTGGCTAGGTTGAACTGAATGTTTTTTTTCCTTTATCCAGGCCGAAATATCTGAAAGGCAGGCTGAAATACGTGCTATGACAGTTGGGTTGGAACGACAGGTGGAGCTGTGTATTATCTGAGTAGCAGTGATGGAAGCCATGTGCCTTTGTGATGTGCCCGAGTAATGTTGTGTAGATAGAGAAGAGGAGGGGGTCTGAGCAATAGACACCTTTTTTTTTTTTTTCTTCTTAAAGCAGTGGGGTCACCCGAGCCTACTTAAATGTGGTGGGGAAAGGTTCCAGTTGTAAGGAATGTTTTGATGTATGTGAGTGTGGGCAAGATTGGTGAAGAGGTAGCTTGCTGAAAATGAGAATGAACAGGGTCAAGAGGATAGGTAGTAGGACAGTTGGCAAGAAGAACTTTAGAGACATCAGTCTCAGAAAGAGGAGAACAGAAGGCTGGATGTGGGTAGAGAGCGACAAAGTGGAAAAAAGTGGCAAAGTCATCAGAAGTCAGAGAAGTGGTAGGAGGAGGTGGAGAGGATGAAGAAGATAAAGTTGAAAACAGTTGGCAGGAATATGCAGTGTTATTGATCTCACTCTGGCAATATGTAACCTTGGCAGCAGAAACATTAGAAAAGAAAGAGGAGAGGGGAGATTGATTCTTGCTTAGGTCAGCTGGCTCTTTTGACTTGTGCCTCCTTTGTTGAGTTTAGTCCGGTAGTCACAAAGCGTCTCGGAGAGCCAGTGTTTGGTGGGTGTTGCACATGCTGGCCTGGAGGTGAGAGGAGAGATACTGACAAGGCCGGAACTTAGGGTAGAGCAAAGTGTGTTTGTAGCCTCATTAACATCAAGTGAAGAGAAGTGTTTAGAGTTGGGAAGAGACACAGACAACATAGAAGAGAAGAATGGGTCTAACAAAACATCCCAGTACTATTATATTAAATATCAGCATTCTTGAGATGCCGCTAGGCCAAAGGACTGGAACTAACTGTTAAATAAAAAAAAGAAAGTTTAGTCCAGGATTTTTAAAATGTCATGGTCCTCTTTGGTGGCTGTTCAAAAATGATATTATCTTTTTTTTTATGTAGCAACCTTGGTAAAAAAAAAAAAAAAAACAATATTTAAATGGATGTCTGTAACTGTTTAATATATGGGTTATCTGGGATTGATCTTTTGTGTTACGCATTCAGTTACCACCTCCTTTTTATTTGGTTTCTGAATGGAAGATTTTTCTGAATATAATTTTTATCTTGGTTCCATTTTAGTGGAGCGTTTATGCACGACTTGCATTTCAAACCTGCATCCCTTCTGAATCTATCCTAGAGGTAAAACAATAATTCAATTCAGTGGAAAATGCAAGGTAACTTTCTCCTCTTGCAGATGCCTGCATGAATGGCAGCCACATAATGGGCGTCCTCTTTCTTGCCTGCTCTTTTGTGACAACCACAAGAAGCAAGACCCAGAGTGAGTATTGTGTTCCTTTTACTTCGTCTACTATGTTCCCAATTAAAAGTTGGCTTCAGAAGATATTGAAATCATCTTGATTCTGAAACTAGCCTTTTTGTTTTGCTCCATTTACATGTCTTTACAATCTTGCCTCTTGGGGGTTTGCTGCACATCTTTAAGTCTAAACGCTTCTGTTGTACTTCAGAGTTCCATTTTGGCGCTTCCTGATTTCTGGAGCTGATCAGAACCAGGAGCTGAAGATGTGGTGTACAGTATCATGGACCTGCCTACAAACCATCAGGTCTGTTCATCCCATAGCAAAAAGCTGGAATAGGACTGATTATGTAGTTGGCTTGATGAATATAGGTATCTATAATTAATCGTCAGCTATTGTTAATTTTTGCATTTCAGGTTTTCTCCAGATCCATTTAACAGTAGTGTGCTACCCAGTCTGAAGGCCAGTTTGGACCTATCTGCTGAGTTTCTCATCCTTAGTGATGTTCAGAGGAAGGTTAGACTCCCATTGTTTATTTTTCACATTTTAGATTAAATGTTTTATTGTGTTGATTCCTTATTGCCTGAAGTTGTGCATGGTTTGAGATGCAAATAGTGTTAAAATGTTTAAAATATTGTAGTGGATACTGCTTTGCTTAGACAACTCTGATACATTTAATGTGAAACTACTAAACCTGAAACTATGTGACTGGGAACAGTAACACACAATCTTGAATCTAATCATTGCCTAACATCAGGAAGCACATGAACTATATATTTACCAACTTTTTAAATTTACTTACCCCTTAGCCAAAGACATTTAAACTCAGTTTCTCACAATTCCTGACATTTAGTCATAGAAAGCATTCCTTATCTTAGAATCACTACTTTATTTTAAGAAGGTGAAATGTCAGGGGCCTGGGTAGCTAAGCGAGTAAAGATGCTGACTACCTCCCCTGGAGTCGTGAGTTCGAATCCAGGGCATGCTGAGTGACTCCAGCCAGGCCTCCTAAGCAACCAAATTGGCCCAGTTGCTAGGGAGGGTAGTCACATGGGGCAACCTCCTCTTGGTTGCTATAAAGTCTGGTTTTCGCTCTTGGTGGGGTGTGCGGTGAGTTGTGTGTGGATGCTGCGGAGAATAGCGTGGGCCTCCACACGCGTTATGTCTCCACGGTAACGCGCTCAAGCCATGCAATAAGATGTGCAGATTGACAGTCTAAACATGTGGAGGCAACTGAGATTTGTCCTCTGCCACCCTGATTGAGGTGTCACTACGCCGCCATGAGGACGTAGAACACATTGGGAAACGGGCATTCCAAATTTGTGGAGGAAAGGGGAGAAAATCAAAAAAAGAATGGGAAATGTCAGAATAATAGTAGAGAATTATTTATTCCAGCTTTTATTTTTTTTTCATCACATTTCCAGTTGGTCAGAAGTTTACATACACACTTCTTTTTTTTTTCTTTTTTTTTTTGTATTTGGTAGCTTTGCCTTTTTAACTTGGGTGAAACATTTTGGGCAGCTTTCCACAAGCTTCTCACCATAAATTGCTGGAATTTTGGCCCATTCCTCCAGACAGAACAGGTGTAACTAAGTCAGGATTGTAGTCCTCCTTGCTCGCACACTCTTTTTCAGTTCTGCTTATTGAGGTCAGGGCTTTGTGATGGACACTCAATACCTTAACTTTGTTGTCCTTAAGCATTTTGCCACAACTTTGGAGGTATGCTTGGGGTCATTGTCCATTTGTGACAGAGCTTTAATTTCCTGGCTGATGTCTTGAGATGTTGCTTCAATGTATCCACACAATTTTCCTTCCTCATGATGCTATCTATTTTGTGAAGTGCACCAGTCCCTCCTGCAGCAAAGCACCCCCACATCATGATGCTGCTACCCCCATGCTTCACGGTTGGGATGGTGTTCTTCGGCTTGCAAGACTCTTTGTCTTTGTCCCCATGTGCACTTGCAAACTGTAGTTTGGCATTTTTATGGTGGTTTTGGAGCAGTGGTTTCTTCCTTGTTGAGCAGCCTTTCAAGTTATGTCGATATAGGACTCATTTTAATGTGGATATACATATTTTTCTACCTGTTTCCTCCAGGATCTTCATAAGGTCCTTTGCTGTTGTTCTGGGATTGATCTGCACTTTTCGCATCAAACTACGTTCATCTCTAGTCTACAGAATGCGTCTTCCTGAGCAGTATGATAGCTGCGTGGTACCATGGTGTTTAATACTTGCATACTATTATTTGCGCAGATGAATGTATACCTTGGATGAACCAATATCCCAAGGATTTTTTTTTCCGAGGTCATGGCTGATATCTTTTGATTTTTCCATGATGTCAAGCAAAGAGGCACTGAGTTTGAAGGTATGCCTTAAAAAACATCCACAGTTACACCTCCAATTGACTCAATTATCCTATCAGAAGCTAAATTAGGCTTGACATCATTTTCTGGAATTTCCCAAGCTGCTTAAAGGCACAAATAACTTGGCGTATGTAAACTTCTGACCCACTGGAATTGTGTTATAATCAATTAAATGTGAAACAATCGGTCTATAATATGAAATCTGTGGAATGGTTAAAAATTTTGTTTTAATGACTTCAACCTAAGTATTTGTGAACTTGACTTCAACTGTAGAAAGAAGTGCTGGAACTAGAAATAATAATAAAAAAAATGCATCTTGCCAACTCTAGCTCTTGAAATTAGGCCATGGTTGTTATTACAAACAATAACTATGCATTCAGAATATGCATTATAAGTCAGTGTTTGATATGTAGGTGCTGTATGTAATGGAGCTGCTACAGGATCATGATAAAGGCCGTGCCAGCTTCACTGCAGTTTCAGAGTTTCTACTTACTCACCCAGTGCTCAGCTTCGGTGTACAGGATGTCACCCGTGCACGACTGCGCCACACTGAAGTTCTTCCACCTGATGAGGAAAGCGAGAGCATGACTACAGGTTAGTTTTCCAGCAGTGTTTGTTGCTAGCTTTGATATAAATCTAAAAAAAAGTAAACAGTTGAACAAAGTTAATGAAGATTTTCAAGTTTTGAGTTTGTCGTAAAGTAGTTTAATGTTTTCTCACAGAGGGGAGCCAAGGACCCTCAGAGTCCAAATCAGGAATTCAGATTAAGCTCTACTGTGTGCATACAAAGTGAGTAATTCAGATAAAACATTAATGTGTGTTAAATTGTAGTACGGAGGACCTCTGCATGCTTTTTAAATGTTTTGTTTAAACACTCATTTATGCCTGCAGATCACTACAGGACGTGCAGATCTGGTTCCAACCCAATCAGGGGGCCTCATCCCCCCTTTTGTTGCCTCACTCTGGATCTCAGGATGGCTTTGGTGAGTCTGGTAATGTTTACACCGAAAACTTATTTAGACTGTAAACGTTAATTGTCCTTAGTACACAGTGTATTAAAAACAGTTTTCCGTGTTTAATTTTTGTTTTTTTACATTTCACCCCAGATTTTTCTGACCCCCTGGCAGATCTGAATGTGGAGGCAATGAGCTCTGATAAGGAATCTGGTGATAGTGGATCACAGAATGACCTGAGCAAGATTGTGCCTCTCCCAACTCCAGCTGACTTCATGAGTCCAGCCCCATCAGCCTTGCCCAAACTCATGACCCCAGATGCCTTCATGACCCCTAGCACCTCTGTAAGCACTTCACATGCCATTAATCATACATTTAATTAGGTCTCTACAGTGATACTGATCACTCATCAAACTCACTTTTTTAGATGCCTGCCTCTCCCGGCTGCAGTGCCAGCAGTCTGACTATAGTAACAGCCATGAGCAGCTCAGACAGTGGTGCAAGGTGAGGGTTTCTACATGATCTAGTGAAAACAACTTAAACACAACTTTTCCGTCTCTTGGGTACATATGAACCATGTAGTCTGCTTTTAGTGTGAAATGGGATAAGAAATGCATGTCAAGTTGAAAATGTTGAACTCTCTCATGCACTCATAGGCATTGCTCATATTTCTAGGGGTGGAGATGATCTGACCCAGAGTCCTAAAATGTCTGTGGACTGTGGCAGCAGCAGCTTGAATCTTAATGTAACAAGCAGTCCAAGATCCAACTCCATCCTCATCACAGGCTTTGGGGAAAACATCCAGGTACTAATGGACATGCCAAACTATATATAGTGGCCAATAATGTCTAGTAGTTTTGCCTTTTGTGGAGCATAAAAGAGATATTAGTTTGTGCCACGGTGTATTTGATTTTTTAAAAGATCTTGGATTTGTTCAGACAGTCAGCAAAAGCTGATTATTTGGCGTATTCGACTCAAATTAATTTAGTTGGCACGTTGTTCACAAAGCAATTTATTGTCAGAATTTACTCATTTATTCACACTTGTGACATTAGTTATGTAATGAATGGTGAATGGGTGAGTGGTTTTGGACACGTGGATATGTAATAACAGTTAAGCCTGACACTTGTGGCAACTCATGTTGTGCTGACACTTTATATATCTGAAGAAATGGATCAGATAAGATTACATCACTCACAAAATGACAGAGCGGACAATCAGATTTGAAAAACTAATCGTATTTATGTACAGTGTACACACAACTTACCAACTCTTAACAATTCTTCTTTTCATCTGGCTCTCTCCGTCCACTCCTCCATTAAAAATCCCAATCTGGTTAGAGTTTCTCTCCCTCACTGGTGCTCTCTTCATCTCTCCTCCGAGAGGCTTCTCTACTGTTCGAAACTGCTCCTTATTCTCACATACTTCCCTTCCCTCATTTCCCCCCTCTTCCTCCACAGGTTTCCCCTCCAAACCCCCCTCTCGCCCTGGATCTCCAAGCTATAGATCCAATGGTGGTCCCCCAGGCCTCCCCTACTAGAGCTCGCTCTCCGGATGTCATCTCCTCCGCCTCTACTGCCATGTCCCAAGACATCCCTGAGATCGCCTCAGAGACCCTCCAGAGGGGGTTGGCCGGGGCTGCCACCAACTCACGTGACTCTGTCCCCACCCTGCACTCTGACAGCATGGCATCTGCTGCATCAGTCCTCCACTTGCTGTCTCCGAGAGCCCGGAGCAGCACAGAGCACAGTTTGCTGCCTCTGGAGCGGGGGGCAGCAGCTTTGGATGTGGAACAGAGACTCAATAACACACCCTCCCTGCTGGAGACTGCTTTGTCACAGGAGAATGCTGT
Organism: Moxostoma hubbsi; assembly: GCA_032164185.1. NCBI lineage: Eukaryota > Metazoa > Chordata > Actinopteri > Cypriniformes > Catostomidae > Moxostoma > Moxostoma hubbsi. The sequence goes on from JAVLUX010000019.1 coordinate 21,000,111, forward strand.
AGTTGCTGCCGGATCCTTTTCTGACAGTAGCGTGAACCATGCGTGGCCTGCAGCACCTGATATCACACGAGAGACTCGCAACAGCCTGAGAGACAATGGCCTGGGAGACTGGTGAGTCTCATAAAAATATAGAAAATATTTATGTTCTGAGAATTTAAAAATATATTTTGTCTCTCTGCGTTGTGTGCAGAAGGCTGATTAATACTGAGCAATCAGGGCTAATATTTAATGTTAAAGGTATGGTTCTCCCAAAATGAAAATTCTGTCATTAGTTACTATAGAATACAAATAATTCTTAAAGTATCTATTGATATTTTCTTTACAATCTGTAAAAAGGGAAAAAGAACCATACATGTAGTTCATATGACTCCCAGCACTATATTCCCAATTTTCTAGTCAGACGATAGCTTTGTATGTTTGTAATGTACTGAAATTAAAATCATTACTTACTAATAATCTTCATATGGTACAAGTTGTATAACATTACACATGATTTACTTTCAAGTATCTTGGAACTAATCGCCATGACGTCAAAATTTGTGACTGCATTACCACATCGCGGTGTGCATTATTTTACATTAATTCAATGATGTGTCCCAGTGATTCCTTGTGTTTTATTGACGAAAGCAAGTAATAAGGGTTTGGAATGACATGAGAGTGAGAAAACAATGACAGAACTTTTGTTCTTGGATTAAATATTTTTATAGGATGGAACATTTGATTACCTATGTTTTGAATGTTTCCCCTCAGCTCTAGGGAGGAGATAAAGGACAGAAACATTTCTTCCCCCTACCACAGACGCACCTATCACCTGACCCAGAATGACAGTCAAGATGCAAGTGCAGAGCAGAGGTATGGTCTACATTCTGGCATATCACATTTGCTGTTACCCCACTTATGTAGCTCAAATCCCATTATTGAACTTTGTTGTTGTCTGTGATCCTGTTATATATATATATATATAGATAGATAGATAGATAGATAGATAGATAGATAGATTATGCTCATGGAAAGGCTGAACATTTAAACCCACAGCTTGGTAATTACTCACACATGTGAGCTAATATATTTGTGGAACAGTCAAGTCTCTCCTCCTTCCTTTCTGCTTCATATATGAGCATGTCAAGACATGTCACTGCATTTTGCTGAATCATGCTCAGACATGTCCAGACAAGTGCAAATTGAAGTTAGTGTGCAGTTGTTTTAATGTTAAAGATACTTGTCCCTATCCCATCATAATATGCAGAGGTTTATTATAAGCTAACCATCCGTTAGTCTCGTCTCGTGTAGCTAAAAAGGATTGGTCCACAGCTTATTCCGGCCAAGAACCACCCACTTACACAGGAAGTGACCATCTGACTGGCATGTAAAGCAATGGTTCGCTGGTTCGAATCCCGCAGCCACCACCATTGTGACCTTGAGCAAGGCACTTAACTCCAGGTTGCTCCAGGGGGATTGTCCTTGTAATAAGTGCACTGTAAGTCGCTTTGGATAAAAGCGTCTGCCAAATGCATAAATGTAAAATGTAAATGTGGTGTAAATTTGGGGGTGGGGCAGTCTGTTTTTTTTTTTTAACCAATGGTAGACGAGGGGAGTGTTTGGGCAAAGTGTTAAAAATGATTTTTGCGATTCCGTTTGGCGACTAGTGGCACAAAGTATGCACCTGCAATACCACCATCATAATTTTGCCGATCTTTTCTGTATTTCTCTCTCATTTTCTTTTTCTCTATTCTCGCTTTGATTAACAGTGATCATGATGATGAGGTTGCGAGTCTGGCCTCCTCCTCAGGGAACTGTGGCCCCCGGTCCTCTCATAGACTCCCTGCGAAAGACTGGAAAACATCACCCCGCAGCTCCCCTAAGCTCAAGAGGAAGAGCAAGAAGGATGAGGGGTGATCCAACTGACTTCCTTACTTTGGAAATCTTTCTGACATTAATGTTTTTAATGTTTGATATGAGATTGTGTGGTGAGCTCCTCAGTACTGTTCAGCCTTATAATCTGATTGTGTAACTGATTAGATTATGCTTGTTTCTCTCCCCTTCAGTGAGTCCTCACAGTCTAAACAGATTGACAGCCAGGTAAGTCTGTTGATCCCATGCATCAAAGTCAGAATGCACTTTTGAGCATTTGTATAGTGTAAGCTTGATCAAAATGTATGAATAGCTTTGAAGAGTGTTTTCTGAGCAAAATATTGTATGCCTGTCCAATGACTGTGATTCATCAAATAAATAAAACATTAGACAGTGTAGGCCAAAACAAATGAATGGCATATCAAGCCCAGTGGAATGAATGTTGTACTGTGACTGTTAAAATTATTTAAACGATGTCAGCCAATCACCCCTGTGAGTCCTTGAACTTCATAAGTGAGAGATGAGTGTGCTGTTGTGTCGTCAGATGAGCACAGAGGTCCAGGACGAGCTGATTCAGATGTTGAGGAGCCAGCAGAGGGAGATTGCCGAGCTAAGACAGAGCCAGCTGGAGCTGCTGCAGAGAGTCACCAGCCACATGGACGCTGTACAGAGCTCCCTTATGGATCACATCCAGCACACAATGCTGGCACAGCAAGAACAAGAACGTATCCTTCCACTAGGGGGAGACCCATGGCCAGGTTGAAGATTAGATCCTTAGAGCCAGTGTCCCCAACTTTGCACTTGTTTTTGACAACATGAAATCAAAATACTATGTTTGCGTTCAATTCATCAGGGTTTCCACGGTCATGGAAACCTGTAATTATCAGTGGATTTTTAGGCCTGGACATGTCATGGAAATTATAAAAATCCTAAAAAAAGGAATTTCTATTGAGAATATACATTTTCTAGTTATTCTCAACTCCTAAATATTTAATAGGCTCAAAAATTGCTTTTTGTGTGTGCAATCTCTACAAAATGATAGAAAAGGAAAATCCTTTTTCAATTGTTCATGATTATTGGAAATGCCAGGAAAGTTAAATGGAAATTGATTGGTGTAGAAACCATGATTTTTATTAGTAAATCTATTTTAATACAGTTAAATCCTAATGGCTTAAATCAAGTTCTGCTCTATTTCCCAATGAATATTCTGTTTCATTTGTAAATGCATCACGTTATGTAAGTTAAAAATGGCAATTCATGTTGTCTTTAACAATTAACTCCAAATATCTTTTATAGTAGATAAAAGCCATATATCAAGAAACCACAGTTTTAGCAACTTCAATATAAAAATTATTTATGATAAATATGATGCAAGCCTACTTTCAAAAGTTGCAGAAAGAGCAAGAGAGCAGTTATAGGAAAACATAACTGTATATAATAATTATCTTTTGATCTCTTTTGACAGCTATGAAAGCATGGTAATAATTGATTTTTCACTTTGGGTTGGTCAGGCCCAAACAATTAGTTGTTGACTTTAACTAGCTGGTGACATAGGGAGAAGAATGGAGCGAATTCTGACAGAGGGACACAGCCGGAACCAACAGCTCCAGGACCAGCTGGCCCAAACTTTGAGCAACAGTCTCTCCAACCGGCTGGACAAAGTTCTGCGTGAGGAAATGAAGAAGACTGTCCCACAGAGTGAGTGCTGAAATTAAAAATTCTTGAAAAAAAACTGAATACCTCAACTAAAAAAAAAAAAAATCAGTTTTAGCTAGAGATTATGGTTAACCTCAGTGGTTAACCATCATCTCTAGCAAAAACTGAAATTTTTACTTGGGCTTAGTGCATTATTTATTTATTTATTTATTTATTTGATATTTTTTAGGGACTAGATTATTTTGAATGCGGGAATATATTTTATCTGAAGGCTACAGATTTTTGGTTACAGATTTTCATAAGTTTTGATCTTTTGAATGGTAGTACTTTAGCACAGGGGTTTTCAAACTGGGGTTCGGGGACCCCCATGGGGCCACAAGTGGGTGCTAGGAGGTCCAGAAAAACAAAAGGGTAAAAATAATAAAATAAAAAGCCTCGTTGGAAATCATGAGATTAACTATGATTTTTTTTTTTTTTATTCTATGGACATTGTTTTTAATCTTAAGAAATAAGAATAAAAAATCTACATATGTTTACCTTTTGCTTGCTCACTGGGGTTTGTAAGGCCAATTGCTCAGTAAAGCTGAATTTACTAAGAAAACTTAAACTTTTAAAAGTTTTTTTAAATAAAAGCCAGTGATTTAATTTAGCTAACATGTTATATTTGTAATATCACACATACGATTTTTCTCACAGTAAAATTTAGATTTTTCAATGTGTCACTATTTTCATCTCGATATCCATTTTTTAAATCCCAAGATCGATATTTCAGAGGTCCTTTCACTGTGTTAAGAGTAAAAGTTTGGTTTAACTTGTTCTGTGTGTCCAAACATGAGATCAAGATCCATATATCATTGAATAATGCCTCTTTTAATAACCTTTCTGTTTTTTTACAGTCAGTTGTTGATTATTAACATCAAAAAAAGAAACATTGTAATGACAGAAATTTAATTAATTTTATTTAAATAAATTAAGCACATCTTCTCATGTTATATGCGCTTACTAGCTTATGCCACTTGTCTTAAAGAGACGGTACCGATTATGCATGTGTTCTACATATTAATGTAAGTTCTTGTAAATAGTACAAATAAAGATGTAACAAAACTATATATGTAATATACATGCAATTTCAAGAATGTAATTGATGGGATAGACTGAATTTGAAAAATTTCAAGAACTAAAATGTGACCAATTAATGGTAAAGTATCATTTGTAAAAGTTTATATTTTTGAATTGTACCTAGAAGGTTCTTTTATAATTATGAGCATTAGCTGAGAGAGAATTTCTTTTATACACCGATCAGCCACAACATTAAAACCACCTGCCTAATATTGTGTAGGTCCCCCTTGTGCCACCAAAACAGCGGCAACCCCATCACAGAATAGCGTTCTGAGATTATATTCCTCTCACCACAATTGTATAGAGCGGTTCTCTGAGTTACCGTAGACTTTGTCATTTCGAACCAGTCTGGCCATTCTCTGCTGACTTCTCATCAACATGGTGTTTCTGTCCGCAGAACTGCCCCTCATTGGATTGTTTTTTGTTTTTGGCACCATTCTGAGTAAATTCTTGAGACTGTTGTGTGTGAAAATTCCAGGACATCAGCAGTTACGGAAATAATCAAACCAGCCCATCTGGTACCAACAATAATGCCGTGGTCCAAATCACTGGGATCACAGTTCAGCAGATGGAAATGCCTTGCTGATGAGTCAGGTGAAAAGAGAATAGCCAGACTGGTTAGAACTGACAAAGTCTGCGGTATCTCAGATAACCGCACTGTACAATTGGCTGGTGTCACGAGGGGGACCTACACAATATTAGGCAGGTGGTTTTAATGTTATGGCTGATTGGTGTATGTAAACAAAATGGACATTGTAACAGAAATGTACCCATTTCAAGCAGCTATATCTCCCTGTAGATAAAAACTGGTTGCCCACTTAAGCTAAGCAGGGTTGAGCCTGGTCAGTACCTGGATGATGTATCTCCAGGGGAATTCTAAGATTGCTGCTGGAAGAGGTGTTAGGGAGGCCAGCAGGGGTTGGTCACCCTGCGGTCTGTGTGGGTCAGTGTGGTTTCACAATGGAGTCAATGTGTGTCTCCCACGTCAGTATAGTGATTGGGACATTATACTCTAAAAAGGCACTGTCCTTCGGGTGAGACGTTAAACTGTGGTCCTGACTCCCTGTGGTCATTAAAAATCCCAGGACCCTATGTAAAAAGTTTCAAAGTGTAACCCTGGTGTCCTGGCCAAATTCCCCCCCCCATTGGCCCTTATCAATCATGGCCTCCTAATAATCCCCATCCATTAATTGGCTCTATCACTCCACTCTCTCCTCTCTGCCAATAGCTGGTGTGTGGTGAGCAGTATACTTTCGCACCATGGCTGCCATCACATCATCCAAGTGGATGCTGCACACTAGTGGTTGAGGAGAGTCCCCTGTTCACTGTGTAAAGCACTTTGAGTGTAGTGTCAGAAAAGCGCTATATAAATGTAACGGTCATTCATGTTAATTGAGATTGAAATTGAATGGTGAGCTTGTAAATCAGAATCGAATCAGGAAATCTTTGTCAATATCCAGCCCTAGTCTTTATACATGAAAATATTTACTTTATATTTTAGGAAGGGGTGCCCTCACAAGGATATTATCATATTGGGGGTCCTTGTATCAAAGTTGGAAAACCCCTACTGTAGCATCCTGACTCTGTGCTTTAGCTGTTAATTTTTACAGTTAATCTGTCTTGAAGTTTCATCTTTAAATTCATCCCCTTTTAAAAGTATTGCCTCTTACCTGCTTTCTACTCTTTTCCACTGCGCTCCAACTAGTCGTTTTAGAACGCATCTTAATTTAAGGCCTGAATATGAACCTGAAACAGGTCTTAATTATACAGGGCTTCCTTTTAGACCTGCTAGCCTACTTGTTGTTTACTCAACCCACCGACTAGGTAATTTTAATATACTGTATCTAGTTAAGCACATTCTTGGTTGGCACCAATAACATTTAGCTTTTGTCTACAGCCTGAAAGTGTTTTTTAAGTGACTGTTTTTGATTTGAGAATTACATAGAGCTGTGGGGAACTTATTATTTTCTTTTGTTATACAGCCATATCAAAGACTCTAGAACCTGTGACTGGCCAGATGAGCAACACCATTGCTGCCAAGTTAACTGCTGTGGAAGCAGCACTGAAGGAAAATGTCACCAAAGTCGTTAAGTCCAAGGTCAGTGGCTGAAGTTCTGAGCAAAAGCACTTTAAAAAGAATAATTTTTCCTAAAGTTAACAATAGCTTGACTGTATTAATCGGAATATGTGATTATTTTCCAAAGTCTCTGTATAAAAGTTTCTCTGAAAGAAAGAACAGAGCAGTTAAAAAAAAGTGCTCCAACTGCCCTCTTCATAGACCTGAATAATTCATTGTGAAACAAAAAGGCCAAATACTGGGGAAAACTAAATCATCACACCTCTTCTCTCCTTCATCCTTGATTTATCCTGTCATTCACAGAACACAACAGATGCGATTGGACGTGCTGCTGCTGAGGCAATGCAGGGCCCCATCCAGGCAGCCTACAAAGAGACCTTCCAGAGCATCGTGCTGCCCGTGTTTGAACGAGGCTGCCAATCCATGTTTCAGCAGATCAATGAAAGCTTCAAACAGGGAACCCACGAGTGTAAGAACCATCAAAGTGGACTTTAGTAGTGAGCCATTTTGATCTGAAATTTGTTTTGTGCTTGTTTACAGTAATGCAAATATAAACACAATGGATATTAGTGAATAAGAAGATTGTTGCATGCTCTTAAATGAAAAGTTCTACTAGAGTTGCACAAATCATTTTGTAAAAGTGAGCAAACTGTACTTAAGGCATGGGCTGATCATTGGAACCACATTACTATGAGATAATATATAGTCAATGGGTCATTGTGACAAAACAAAAACGGATATAAAGGGTTTTATATTTTGCAAAAATAATCAGCTGGCTGTAAGTTATCTTGCTTATTACATGGCTACTTAATAAACAATTAAATTGACATTTTGTGAGAAGAAATTATGGAGTGCTGTAAGATACTTGAAACTAGCTCAGTGTAGGAGATTGTTTGCCAGGGATCATTGTACAAAAATATTTGACCACACTGCTGTGATTAAACCAATCAAAATCAAGTACTACAGAGGGCTGTGTAATTATATAGAAGTAAATACTTATTAAACTATTTTCCACAGCTCTGCTTATTTGTAATGAGTTGCTGTGACTAAATCTCTAATGACTTGACATTCCTCTACAGACATCCAACAGCTGGAGATGCACATCAAGAACAGTAAACAGCAGGACCAGGATGCACGGGATCCTGTGATTGCCCAACTGCAACAGATGATTGACACGCTCCAGAGTTCCCAGGACCAGCTGGCCAACACTGTGAAATCCAGCGTGTGCTCTGATGTCCAGCATCAGCTTCACATGATCGTGGGAAAGTAAGGATTACCACCATACACACACACACCACAAAGCCTATCCAATATTTGTCTGAAAAAGAAGAAATGCAGCAATTGCTTTTCCTCTTTCCTTCACTTCACCTATAGAAAACTTTACTGCAAGGACAGAAGAAATTATTGATTTGGGAGTTTGTGCAAAGCAAGCATATTTTTTTTTTCTTTTTTTCGTGGAGCTCTGCCTTAAGTACCTTGCAAATGGATTGGCATGCATGGCACCCTACTTAATCCTTGGTTTAATTTCTGCCAATAAAGCTGGTTTGTTTGCTTCTCACATGAATGCAATACATTTAGTATTAAACTCAAGTTTGAAGGCACTTATTAAAATCTGTGCAGAATTTCAGTAATGCTTTGTTTTTGAAAGAGGACGTTGATTCTCTTTGTAGTTTGTAATTTAGTTAATCCAGTTTAAATTGTATTAAGGTTTAGGCTTATTACTCAGTCAGCCTTGCAAAACTGAAGCAATGACTGCAGCTGTAGGTATTCAGTGGTGTTGCGAAAGCCTAGTGCACATTACAGGTCTCAAGCTCGTCACCTTTGATGTTTTTAGTTGGTGACTGGTCTGCAAAGAGAAGTTTCCATCTAGTAAGTTTGTGAAATAATTTAGTTATCTTAATTTTAAGATGCATTTTGAGTGATCCATTTGAAACCGATGATGCTAAAGGCAGCTGTTACTGCTGGGTTTTTTGCCGGTTACATGCAGCTTTAAAGAGGAAATAAAACTGAAAAATTAACTCAGCTCAGTGGTAAAGATGCTGGCTACCACCCCTAGAGTTTGCTAGTTCAAATGCCAGGGCATGCTGAGTGACTCCAGCCGGGTCTCCTAAGCAAACAAATTGTCCCAGTTGTTAGGGAGGGTAGAGTCACATAGGGTAACATCCTCATTGTCACTATAATGTGGTTTGTTCTCGGTGGGGGTGTGGCGAGTTGTGCGTTGATGCCGCGGTGGATGGCATTAAGCCTCCACATGCGCTATATCTTCTCGGTAACGTGCTCAACAAGTCACGTGATAAAATGTGTAGGTTGACGGTCTCAGACATGGAGGCAGCTGAGATTCGTCCTCCGCCACTCAGATTGAGACGAGTCACCATGAGGACTTCTGGCACATTGGGAATTGGGCATTCCAAATTGGGAGAAAAAGGGTAGAACCCTACATATAGAACAGACAATATTGCACACTTTGTATACATAAGCGTCAAAAAAAAAAAAAAAAAAAAAATCTGACTTTAATCGGACCACATATGGATTAAATAAATGTTGAGATTGGGCAAAGGAAGTAGAATCTTGTCTTTGTAAGTGTTTTTGCTAAAGTTTGAGTAGATTTAAGTTGCCTGTCCTATTCCCAGTCTGCAGGACTCCATCCTGACGCAGGTGCAACGTATTGTCAAGGGTGAGGTGAGCCTGGCAATGAAGGAGCAGCAGGCAGCTGTGACCTCCAGCATCATGCAGGCCATGCGTTCAGCCGCAGGAACGCCTGTCCCCACCGCACACCTGGACTACCAGGCCCAGCAAGCCAGCATTCTGCTGTTACTACAGCAAGGCCAGCTCAACGAAGCCTTCCAACAGGTTGGAGACACACACTCACTCCATGGCTTAGGGGCCTTGCACACAAGATCCATTTTCTCATTCAGAAACAGCTTTATGTTGTGAAACAAAATTAAGGGGTTTCAAGATGCAATTTTTAAACTACTTTTTATTAAACACAGCGTTTTTCATGATCACAATTTGTGGGCTTCTGCTTGTCCACTCGCCTTTTGAGGATTGACCACAGGCTCTCTATGGGATTAAGATCCGGGGAGTTGCCTGGCCACGGATCCAAAATTTCAATGTAAAGATCTCCGAGCCACTTCATTATCACTCTTGCCTTGTGACATGGTGCTCCATCATACTGGAAAATGCACTGATTATCACCAAATTGCTCCGGGATCATTGGGAGAAGTTGCTCTTATAGGACGCTTTGATACCATTCTTTATTCATGGCTGTGTTTTTGGGCTAAATTGTGAAAGCCCACTCCCTTGGATGAAAAGAAACCCCACACATGGATTGTCTCAGGATTCTTCACTGTTGGCACGACACAGGACTCATGGTAGCAAAAGAAAATATCTTTGCACCAGTCTTCTGCTGTTCAATCCTTGTACTTCTTGCAGAATTTCAGTCTGTCATTGATGTTTTTCTTGGAGAGAAGTGGCTTCATTGTCAAAGTCTTCGCCTCACTGTGCATGCAGATGCACTCACACCAAACTGTTGCCAATATTGAGCAAGCTCTGCACTGGTGGTGACACGATTCCATTGCTGACTCCTCAGGAGGAGATGGTCCTGGCGCTTGCTGGAGACTCTGGGACGTCCTGAAGCCTTCTTTACTGCAGTTGTACCTCTCTCCTTAAAGTTCTTGATGATCCGGTAAATGGCTCAGGTGCAATATTCTTTGCAGCAATTTCCTTGCATGTGAGGCCAATGATGTAAATAGATGATGGCTGCACGTCTTTTGAACACAATGATTGGAAGCACTTTTTCCCTCCTTTTATAGCAATCAGTCTGCTCTTATAATCCAATCAGAATGATAGTGATTTCACCTGACTAGTACTCGTTCACACTTTCCCAGTTGCTGCTGATATGATTAGTGAAATGATGATAGCTGGACATTTTGTGCCAGGGCCAAAAAACAGTGAAATATGGGTTTTTGTGATGGATCATTTCTTTGGCCAATGAAGATTTTTGCAATTATTTAAAATGCATCTGATCACTCTGCACAATAATCATGAAACGATGTGAATCAACACCACAACAAATGAAGCAGAAAACTTCAAACAAAATTGATGTCACTGCCAATATTTTGGCCACAGCTTTAGGACTTGTATGCAATCTAAAGGAATGTGGTTATTTATATAATAATTATGTTGGTAAATACCATGTGCCCGTTTTTATTCCTTGATTATTTTAAAGCAGCATAAAGTGAATCTGGTCAAACGATCATGTGTTGTACATGTGCAGCAGGGTTTAACCATGGATTTAACAAATAAAAAATATGCCTCCTGCATAAAGTGAGATTTTGTCCAATACTGTATATATTAGATGAAATCAAGTTTAATGACCCTAAAACAAATATAAATTAGTAAATTCACAAATGATACTGCTTTTTTCTCTGCGCACGAATGCAGCAAGCGATGTTGGAAGATGTGTTCCGCAGCCACTAATCTAGAGTCAGGTTTTTACAGTTCACTTATTAAGGTGTGGATTTGTCTTTGGGAAACTGACCAGCAGTTATGTACACTTTATCCTAGAGCAGAAATCGAAAGCAACAGGGGTCGATTAAGTGAGATAATTCCACTATGAAATTCTCTATGCGAGAGCTGAAGTCTTTACCAATCAAATGCCCAGTTGTACAATGGAGGCATGAAAGCAGACTGCAGCACATGCAAATTAGGACACACTAATCGGCAAGATCATATATGTTTATTAGTATGGATGCAGGGATTTTATGTGTTTTTGACGGGATTCAAGGAAATATGCTTTGCCAATGTACAGTATTATTAAGTTTACATATTCAATCTTTTATCTTTGATTTATAATTGGCATTTATGTAGGCTATAAGGTTTGCAAATTCACAATGTTTGAACTTCCTCAGGCCTATTGCTTATTTAGTAGGTTCCCAAACCAGCATATCACAAAGCGCATTCTGGGTTGAGCGAGCGGAGCGGAACCTTCACTCAGGTGAAATGATCACCGCTACACTCAATGCTCCGCATTGCTCATGTGCTCTGCTGATCACCATGTCGAGAATTATTTTGCAATAATGACCACCTGAATTTACATTATTCCATACAAATTTCACTAATCCATTTTCTCCAGCTCTTTTCCTGACTTGTCTCTAAACTTTCCAACAGGCCTTGTCTGCAGCAGACCTGAATCTGGTCCTGTATGTGTGTGAGACCATTGACTCTCAGCAAGTGTTCAGCCAGCAGCCCTGTCCACTGCATCAGGCCGTCCTGCTGTCCCTCATCCAGCAGCTGTCCACCAACCTGAGTACACGCACAGAACTCAAGATCAGGTGAGTTTCCATTTACTCTTTCATAAGTCCTTTGTATAGAAGCTGTACCTTCAGCATCCCCCTTGCAGCAAGCAGATTTTATGAGTATGCACAAGCACGCACACCCCTATGCTTTTAATGATTAAACACTTAAGTATGTATTTATGATCTTATATACGACCTAACTTATCAAGGGCAAAGTGCAGTTTTATATCAAAGAACATTAATGCTTTAAGACTTAAGACATTGTCCGTACCCTCTCTTTAATTCCTCTGTGGATGACTTTGTGTTCAAGGGGACATTGTGCTAGTGTGGCAGTGCTGCATTGAGCTGCAGTTATTAAAGTCTTCTACATTCTGGGCTACATTAGATTTCTCTGTTGGGGAAATGGGACCAACTCCTGTGAATCACAGACTAATGCACTGCTTGTGTGCTGGCAAGTCCCTTTACTGCTGTAAACTACTCTGCCAGTCATATTTCAGGTTTACACCCTAAAATACTAGTGTTTCATACTTCCCATATGTGCAAATGCATTACCATATTTAACTGTGTTCTCTCCCTCTCTCTCTCTGTGGACATAAGGATGTTATTTTAAAGACCTAACGAAATGACTTGATAAGGGCAGTTACCTTTCCTGTGCTAACTCATGTCTTATTGATATGGAAAGTTTGGGTGGGGCATATCAAAGGACTCAAATAAATATAAAAAAATATAGCCAATAGACTTTGTTACATCATTAGTAGCAAATAATTGTTAGTATCTGAGATATTAACAATGATTTGCTACTAATATTTGCTAGTCAGTTGCAGGGAGAGGTACACATGCTAGAGAGCATTTTATTTGACATCATCATCATCATCATCATCATCAATATTTTTGGTCTATACATTTTAAATCTGCTTAAAGTAAATTTTGTTAACTTTTAAGGGATACAGTAGATGCTCTAAACGTAAAAACAAAAACGTTTCATATATTAAATAACCATCTCGTGAAGTCTATTTATAGGCAATCCAGTGAATTAAATACCCTACACTTTATTTTGACATTTGGATGCAAATCAAAACCTAATTATTCACAACAAATAACGATGCTACTAACATCAGTGCAAAAACTTCTTTACCAGATGACCCGGTATTAAAGGTGCACTCAGTAACTTTTGTCTTTGTGTCATCTTGGACTCACACCGACACCTAGCAGCTTGGATGCAGCATCATTTAAAATCAATAGTTTTCAGATGCCATTGTAGAAATTTATTATTCACAGTCAGCCATGATTACTTTAATGAATGAGTAAAGGTGTCAAATAACAGGATGGTTACTGAGATTAAGCGAGTAGTATTTGGCTGGTCATGTGAGTCTAATGTGGCAGCCCCCATCTGCGGACCCTCTCCATGTAGGATAAAACTGCTTTTATAAGGTTACTGATATGATTGGAGTCTTCATTTCAAATCAAATCACTTTATTGTCACACTACTGTGTACACGAGTGCAACAGTAGGTGAAAGTCTTGTGTGCAGTTCCGAGCAACATTGCAGTTATGACAGTGACGAGACATAAACCACTTTACAATAAACAACATATTTACACAACACAATTTACATAACAAATGTACACATACTTACACAACAATTTACATATCAAATGTACACAATACACACAATGTAGAATACACACACTAGATAAGGGTATATAAATATATGCGAGTGGTCATGATTTCCTGCATATATTGCTAAATTACAATTCATGTCTTAAGGAGTTTTAATTCAGAAAAAAACAGATTGTAACCTGCAAAGTTTAAACTTGTTTTAGGGCAGAGGTTAATTTACAGGTGAGGGGTGGTGCTTTGATGCTGCTGGGACACATTCAGAACAGATTAGCGTTTACACTTGAAATGTGATGTGGACACCTGCGTTTTTGACTACATTCGTATGTGGTTTTTGTGATCCGATCACAAATCATTTTAGACCCCATTTTAAACCTGTATTTAGGGCTGACCACATGTGATCGGATCACCAAAAACGCATCTTAATACCAGGTGTAAACAGGCTTTATATATCATTTGAGTTAAAGACCCAGTTTACACCTGGTATTAGGATGCATTTCCAGTTATCCGATCACATGTGGTCAGCCTTAAATACAGGTGTAAATGGGGTGCAAATCGTTTTGTGGTCAGATCGAAAAAAGTAAATGGGCCCCGTTTACACCTGGTATTAAGATGCGTCTCGGGTGATCCGATCACATGTGGTCACATCGCTGTTTACACCTGGTCACTTAAATGCATCTCCTGTAACCCTTTGTGTTCGGATTCAGAGGGGAGGGGCTCTGTTTCATGACAACATGTATCAATCACTGTGTCAGTGTGTTATTATATGATGATAAAGCACAACAAAGTAAAGACAAAGTAAGTGTGAAAAAATTGCACGCTGATTCTCCCGGTTTAGACCTGTATTTAGGGCTGACCACATGTGAACGGATCACCCGAAATGCACCTTAATACCAGGTGGAAATGGGGACACAGGGAGGTAGTTAAAGACACGTGACCAAATCGCATTTGAGGTGTAACAACGATCTGTCCTGAATGCATCCCTGACAGCAGTATAGCGCCACCCCTGACCTGTCAGTCAACTACCACGTTAAAACAAGACTTTAAACTTTGCTGTTACAACAAGTGACTTTAAAAGGAAATGACCTAGAAATGTAAAAAGCAAATACATATACCAGCACGAGAAATCATGGATCATCTTCAGTGTATCTGATATCAACATGCATTGACAAAAATTAGAAGAACACACATCTAAATCGCAGCATGCTATATCCACTAAAATTAGGGATAATTCTGCATGAAATGTTGCATTTGGTATTAGGTTAATTTCAGCTGCATCTGGTAGAAACGCGTACCATGTTGTATGCTGTTTATTGTTGTGCAGTAATGCATTGATATAGTGATTGATGTATATCATAATAAAATTGGAGACCCTCATCTCCAAATCTGAACACATGTGGTCACAGGAGACACATTTGAATGACCAGGTTTAAAAAGTCATCACCCGACCACATGTGATACGATCATCCAAGACATAGCTTAATACCAGGTGAAAATTGGGTCTGAAACAAGTAATTAAAAATGGATAGTTCATCTAACTCAAAATTCTAATTGAATGATTAATTCAAAACCATTGTAAAATTTGCATATAGTACGAACACCTGTGACTGCACATTAGTTGAATTCTATCCACATTTTTCACAGTGACCAACCACTAGGTCGTGCCATGTTGATTCTTGCAGATTTTTTTTCTTTTTTAAAATATAAATTTTCATGTGTAAGCTTCATTTACATAATCGCTGGCCAATAGGTAAGAGATGGAGCATGTCTGTCAGCGGGAGGCCATTAATCTCTTTACCGCCAGGACTCCCTGCTGAAATAATGCTTCCAGCACCTGGAAAAGCACAGCAGAATTGTTAGAAAAAATATTTTCCGTTGCTGGGGCGACTCTTGTGTTTGTCAAGTGACCAATGAGCTGCTTATTTTACTGAAGAACTGACAAGATGTTATGCTGATCTAAACATTTTCATAAGCGATCGCAGTTAGCCACATATCTTCACAAATGTAGATTGAAATCCATAGTTCTTTCACCAGCTGTTTTTACTGGGTTTATCCTAAGCTAAAATTATTAATAAAATCAGAAAACGGAGGTACTTATTTTTGCAGAAATTAATTTGTCTATTCACTGAAAGCAGCATACGGCCAGACGTGTTCTACAGCAAGCCTTGAGGGGAAAAAATACACAATCACACACGTTCACAAGGTAAAGTTACTCCACGAATCGCTTCCTAAATTACTCTTACAATTGTTTATGTTCACGTGGTACTCATTGTTTTTTTTTGGCAAGCTCCACATGACAGGGAATCAGACAGAGATTGGGTGGAGTTATGTTTGTCACCCCTCCACCATTTTGTATCGGACAGTGCCTCTGACTGAAGAGTGCAAGATCGCAGCAAAACAGTCGGTAAATGTGACACCCTCTGCCAAAATCGATTTTTTTTTTTTGGAGCCTGCTAGTGTGACATCAGCTTAAGATGCAATGTTAAAACTGCAGAAATTAGCGATCTGGATGGAGAACAAAAAAACATTTTAAAATGTTTAAAATGGGTCCAGACTTCATTTGTGCAAGTTTTTAACTGTCATAACAACTAAAAGTAGTTAATTATATCAACGTAACTCTGCTTAGGCCATCACTTTGTCATCTACTCGCTCCTTCATCTTTGACCGGTAAGGCACTGTCAAAAGATGCACTCTCTGTAAATATCGGCACTGTAGAGCCACATGTTTTATTTGCCAATTTATACAATTATAATACATTAAACATTGAAGATGCAAGTTAAAACACTGCAGACCGGAAAAGGAAAACAGTCTTCCCTTATGAATCTTGGAACACTTCCACGTTCATGAAAACTGGAAAGTTCTGACATTGCTTGGCAACCATAAACGACTAAATTCCACTTTGGGTTACACCACTTATGAGCAAGTTGTTCATCATTTGAATTGTTTAGGACATCCTGCTCCTGTATTTCTGCATTACTTTCTTCCTCACTTGCACATTTAAAGAAAGTAAAACAATCCTGCGCACTGGTAACAATGCAGATATATATCTACCATGGTACAAATGGTATTTCAAAATCCCTAACGGTTGACACATTGGTATATTCTGTCATAATGCCCAACTATATGCATCAGACTTTGTCAGTCACCTCTGCATATAAAGGAGTTAAGTAGAACACAAGGGGCAAGATGTGAACAGTGATTTCCCTTTACAGGGAAACGTATGTATCTCAGGGCCTGTAGATTGATGTTGAGAACCACGAGGGATTAAATGTATTGGAACTGGGCCAACATGTTTGAAAATAGAGCAAACTGATATGAGGCATCAAAGCTTAGCCATCTGGACAGGACTACACTGCACAGCCCTGGGAATATTAAGGTCATTGTATTACATTTCCTTCCTTTTTTAATCGGGAGCTTTAAACTTAATGATTGCTTGTAAGGTAATTAATATGACCTTTATGTAACATGCAGCTCAGTTCTCTGGTGGTATCATACAGCAATGGCTTTTTTTATTTTAAAGGCAGATGGAGAGATTTCCCAGATAGTTTTTCAGACAGGTGGTGTTTTACTAATCCGTGCTGGACTTTATAAAGCACAAGCAGCCTGGAGGGAAGACAAAAAAAATAATGCTTAATTCCGGAATAGCTTAAAGAAATAAACATGTTCTGTTAGTACAGCTGTCAAAAAATACTGGCTTGACTGAATTGAAACCTACAAATATGTGCTGGGTTGGCCAGAGATGTGGTGAGTGTATTTTTCATATAGTAATGCCCAGGTTCCAAATGCTTTTTAATTTAATATTAATACATTGTTAGATATCTGTCCCTGTGCATAATGCTTCCAATAGTAATGAGATTTGACTTCAAAGCAAACTAATGAACTAAAAAAGAGAGATTAAAGGAACTTCATCTTCATACAAAAAAAAAAAAAACATTTTGATAGAATAAATGATTCAAACTGTTCATCTGGTTAAATCAAAGCTATCTGAGGAGATAGAAGTTCAAAATATTTGCTGCATCATGACACAGATGATTGTATAATGGTATTGATGATGTTAGCAGTTATTTAACAGTGGCTTTAAGCCATCCATTTAATCCAGTGAATTTGTTTTATATATTTTCTCCCTCTCTCTCTACATCTATCTATCTATATATCTATCTCTCTCTCTACATCTATCTATCTCTCTCTTTATCTATCTTATCTACAACTATATGCATCACTATCACTCTTTATCTCTATCACTGTATCTCTCTTCACTATTTCTATCTATATGCCTTTATCACACTATGTACCTCTCTCTTTCACTCTATCTGTTACTATACATCTATCACTCTTTCTTTATCACTCCATCTCTCCCCATTATCCATCCATCCTCTCTCTATCCATACTCCATCTATCATAATCTATCCCTCCATCCATCCGCTCTATCTGTCCATCCATCCTTTCTCTGTGTATCTACCCATCCATCCTTTCTCACTATATCCATGCCTCTGTCTTCTGTCCATCCATCCATCCACTCTCTATCCATCCATAATTTTTCTATCCATCCATCCATCTTCTCCATCCATCATCTCTATCTATATTTTTTAATGTACAGCTATCTGGAGGATGCTGTGATGAATCTGGACCATGGAGATCCAGTCACCAGAGATCACATGTCAGCAGTGCTGTCCCAGGTACGACAGAAGCTCTTCCACTTCCTGCAGCAGGATGCCCACAGTCCCCTGAGCAAGCGTGCAAGGCGCCTCATGATGATGCTGCAGGGCCTGGTCAACCACTAGTGCTCTGCGCTGATGTCACCGCTAACATCTTTACCATCCCTCTGTCATTGTTTTGCAGTCTCTTGGGTGATCATGACCTTATTTCATCTTGCTTTTTTGCTGCTTTATCTATACTCTACATCTTATTGGCTTTTTCCGCAGCACTATTGAGAGTTGTAGTCCAGACTTAAAGACTTTCAATTTTATGTATATGGACTACATCTCTTCATCCTGTCCTCCCTTTTTTCGGACTAACTATTAAGTATTTCATCTCGTGTGGCATTTTGATTTAATTTTTCTAAACAAGTGAAAGATTGATCCTCAGTTTGTATGTGGCATCAATATCAATACAGAATGGGACAGAGTATTTCAGTTTAAGAGGCTGTTATTTTCATGGTGCATTCGATACCAAGGAACAAGACTGGAGAATGAAAACTATAATGTGAACAGTCAGTTTCTGTTAATTGGATTGCCCATAGTTCTGGTTGCTCGTTATTTTTTTTGTTTATCATACTGAAATGCAGCCGAACACCGCCGACATGAAGACATTATCATCGCCTTATTGCTAAAGTTTATATTATGCCACTTTTCCTTATCTCACCCAGCAATTTACTGAAAGAAATACAGTTATTTGGCAAACTTGCTGCCTTTTAATGTCATGGAGTATCAGACATATTCCCTAAATGTTTAAGTTTGGTTGCTCTCTTTTTGTTTTTTGTTTATCATGGCCGAAGAAGGTCATGAGGACACGAGACAAGGTCACAGCAAGAGTTTTTGTTCTGGTAATAGTTTAAATTATGCTTCTGGACTATTGCTAAATCAGCACACTCAATTGATCATACATTTTTCTGTTAACAGTGTCCTGTAAGATATGTAAAAGTACTTAGTATATTACCAAGGAATGCTAACAAAATTTAGTTATTTAGAATTTCTTGAGAAGGAACCTCGATTTACTTGGCTGTTTGTAACTTGCAGTACGTCCATCAGTCTCTAGAGGGCAGGCATTTATGTATTTTTTCTATTTGTATATGCTGCTTCTGTGAATTTCAGTTTTTCTGTGAAATTACACTACAGCAAAAGCAAAGAGGCTTTTTTTTATTATTATTATTAATACTGTCTTTATGAAACTGTTTTTTGTCTTCTATTCCCCAAATATTTGAACATGTTTGAGAAAGAGTCAAACTAATTGAATGCCTATTTTCTTGTCTCTCTTAATCAGTTGATTGTATTTGATTTCAGCTGAGATTGACAGCACATGTTATTCATTTGGAGGATACTATATTGTCATGCCCTCAGATAGAGAAAGAACAAAAAAAGGTGCCTTATCAGACTATTGTGTATCAGATACTGGTAATCTGTCCTCAGACCTGGCTTGATAGGCCACATACAATTGTGTGCTGAATAGTTGGCAGCCTTTCTCTAAAGAAATGTTCTTTTTCACTAAAGCAAGGGGACAAAGTTAGGGATAGACAGGGTTGTTACTGATCCATTTTGTTAAAAGTGCTGTAAAGCAACAGTGATCAAAGTTTATTTTCTTCAGCCATTATTCCTCAAGTTTATAATGTGAGGAAGTGCAGCTCCTGTTTATTGTGTTTGTGTTAACATTATTTGTTCCCCTGTCGTTATTTTTTTTTTAGAGCTGTGTGCATATTATAGCCATTTGTAGCAGTCAGTGTGGCTCAGTAGGACATTTTTACAAAGCGTGGGCAATATGTTCACATATGTTGCAAATGCTCTGCTACTGACATGAGCCTGCTCTGTAATTAAAGGTAATTCTGATGCGATAAGAATATATTAAACTCCAGCATGCTTGCATGCTTCTGGTGAGAACCATGTATTCAAAATTAAATTTAACCTGCTTTTACAAGTTCAATTCCCCACTTTTGATTTTTCCATTGCGTTTCATTTTTTTGTTCCTTGTGTTTGCTAAATATGTTGTATATTTTACACATTTCTTTCATCTTATATGTTTTGGAATAAAAAAAAACAACAACATTGAACAATGTTCAGTAAAGACTGTGGACTTTTTTTTTTTTTTTTTTTTTTTACAGACATACTATAATTCTACCGAGTAATAATAGTTGTAATAAATATATCTGTCTAACTACATTTGTGGCCAAAAATATTGGCACCCTTGGTAAATATGAGCAAAGAAGGGTGTGAAAAATGTCTTTATTGTTTATCCTTTTTGATCTTTCATTCAAAATATTCAAAAAACGCTATACTCTAATGGATGTCAAACACATCACAAGTCATTGTGATCAAATATAACTATGCACTCCCAGCCCCCAATCAGCCAAGGAGAGGGATAAGTGCTATGAGATGCGGCAGTTCGGGAGAGAGAGAACTACAGGCAGCTGCCCTCTTTGTGACTTTTTTTTTTAAAATTAAATATTACTTTGATGCTTCATCCAGTTCCTGCCGCCTCTTTTCCGTTTTACCCTGTTACACGCCCTTTTATTCAATACTTTGTGCAACCTCCCTTTGCCAAGATAACAATATATCAAGTCTTTTCCTATAATGCCTAATGAGGTTGGAGAAGACATGGCAAGGGATCTGAGAACATTCCTCCATACAGGATATCTCCAGATCCTTCCACACTGGTGGACTCTCTTCAGTTCACCCCACAAGTTTCCTATGGGGTTCAGATCAGGGGACTGGGATGACCATGGCATTATCTTGATTTTGTAGTCCGTGAACAATTTTTGTTGATTTTGATGTGTTTTGTATCATTGTTCTGCTAGAAGATCTAACCATGAACCACTTTAAGCTTTCCGTCAGAGGCAGTTAGTTTTTTTTTATTCGTTTTTTTTATCTGTTATTTGATAGTCCATAATGCCATGTATCCGAACAAGATGTCCAGGACCTCTGGCAGTTAAGCAGCCCCACAACATTAAAGAGCCACCACCATATTTAACCGTGTGCATTGGGAACTTTTCCATATGGCTACACCTCTGTGCACCAAACACATCTCTGGTGTTTGGTGCAAAAAGTTAGATTTTTGTTTCATCTGACCATAGAACCCGGTCCCATTTGAAGTTCCAGTAGTGTCTGGCAAACTGTAGATGCTTGAGTGTGGTGTTGGATGAGAGTAGAGGATTCTTTTCTTGAAACCCTCCCAAACAACTTGTGGTGATGTAGCTTCTGATTGTAGTTTTGCAGACCTTTTGACCCCAATACCCAACTAATTTCTGCAGTTCTCCAGCTGTAATCCTTGGAGAATTTTTGGCCACTCAAACCATCCTCCTCCACATGTCCACTTCCAGGCCGAATCTTAACATCTCCAGTTCATTGAAACTTCTTAATTATTGCCCTCATGGTGTAAATGGGTATTTTCAATGTTTTAGGTATTTTCTGATAGCCACTTCCCATTTTGTGAAGCTCAACAACCTTTTGCCACACATCATGACTTTATTCTTTGGTCTTCCAGTGTGATTGATGATTAAGGGAATTTGGCCTGTGTGTTACTTCATATTTATACCCATGTGAAACAGAAATCATGGCTGAACAATTTCATGTTCCTAATCACCCAGTTGTACTAAAAAAAATGAATGGGAATATATTTAAGATATATTTTACTCATAATAATTTCTAAGGGTGCCAAAAATTGTGGCCAACGTATATTTGGAGAAAAATTATTATTTAATTAATTAATTTTTTCCCCCCCTCTATCAATTGTTTTACTTCAATTAAAAGTTAGATTTTAGCTCCTCTCAACTCAATCAAAATGATGACGAATTGGTTCAGGAATAGGCAGAATTCTTTCTTGATTGACCTTGAATCTCTTGTTACTGGAGAAGACTTGAGTCCCTCCCCTTTATCAATAATATAGATCAAATAAATGAAATTATCTCAATGATAATGTAATTGTTTGTAATATATTACTGGCTTGGAGGGATGTGAGAAAATATTGAAATGTTCCTCCAGTTATCTCTCGGTCTCCCTTGGCATTGAATCCTGATTTTCCGACACAGATTAGGAGTATTGGCTTGGCGTGGCATACCAAGTGTTTGTCAGATTTCTTAGGCTTGATGATTTTTGAATCCCTAAAGTCACTTAAGCAAGTCAGAGTGGAGTTTAACATTTCTTCTACTGTTTTTTTTTTCTTTCTTCAAATATCTTCAAATTCGTAATTTCATAGTCTCTTTTAAGGCAGAACAAATTCTGCTTAAATGTATCAGATTTCGAAGAAGCCATGCTCTCAGCCAAAATTTCAATAGAGTCTCTATTATATATACAAGTCTCTATTAACAATTCTTCTTTTTCTTGCTAAAAATGTATTTTGTTGCGGTGGTCTGACTTCACCCCAGGTTCACACGGATGCCATGTGGATATCACAGATATCGGCCTTTTTCCCGTTGGAGAAACTATCTCATGAACTCAATCATAAATCGGACAAATCCTGGAGACTTCTGGAAGCCTTTGCATTCTTTCTTACAGAAACTCTGATCGCCTGTTTCAGGAAGTCTATGGTTTTTTGTTTCTATGCAGGAAGATATGTTTGTGTATGTATGTGTATATAATTATACACATACAATATATATATAATTTAACTTATATGTTATACATTTAAGCGCTTTTTGCTTGTTTGTCTTTGCTTGTTTGTTCGTTGTTGTTATTGTATGTGCTTGTTAAATGTGAAAATCAATAATAAAAAAAAAACTATATAAAAAAAAAGCTACATTTTTGTGAAAGACATTTTTCACAGCCTTGTTTTCTTCTTATATTTACAAAGAGAGACAATATTTTCGGCCACAACTGTATGAACAAATACTTAATTAAAATATTCCTCCAGCAGAAAACAAGAGTATTATATATATATATATATATATATATATATATATATATATATATATATATATATATATATATATATATATATATATATATATAAACCCTATCACTTTATTATTCATATATATATATATATATATATATATATATATATATATGATATGATATGATATGCAGATCATTACTTGCTTTAGATTTGAAATGTCATGCTACTGAATAATATATTTTCATCTTCATATTCGAATGTACGAGAGCTACTTGTGTTATCATTATTTAATGTTTGTTAATGGCTTACTTGAATAATGAAAGTGTTTCAAGTGTGTATTACATGAGTGTAGTAGTTTAATGCAGGTGGAGGATGTGAAGTTTTCCGCTTTGACAAAATCTCCGTTGAGCGTCTGTGTCTCCGCAGCCTCCTCCCCCTTTACTACAAGATACGCGCGCTTGGTGAATCATTCACCGCTCGAGCGCATTGCGAGCTGATGCAGTGGGTTTCTACTAAATGAACGGAGGGCTACTACACACGTCAGTACTACTACCATCCGTATCTGTTCATTGGTATACGTTCAGGATGACTCCTCTCCTCTGCAACGCTTGTCTCATCTTGCCTGTTGCTCTGCATTTGCGTAAGTTGATCCAATACATTTGTTAAACCGTTTCAAATTATACTCTTTTGTGTCGGAAGGTTAAATGTGAATATTACTCATAACAACTACTGATGAAATGGTTTGAGGGGTTCTTCTCGCTAGCTCTCTTATGGGCCGTTCACAACGAACTCGTGTTTGTGGAGTCTGTTCGTTTTTCCTATATTAACGTACGTTTTTGACCTTTGCGTCGCGTCCAGCTGTTTTAACAGCGTCTCGCGCAGGAGTCCCGCGTATTTAGACATCAAGCCAGGTTTAAAATAACGTCAACTTTTAAAAGTACTGTGTCTAGTTTTTTAGCTAAAGTATGAGTTTGGTGTGAACTGCTCCTTACACACACCAGCATGCACATGAGTGAAATCGCTGCATTTTCTGTTTTAATCCGGCTGCGATGAATCAACGACACATATTATGATTTACACAAATAGAGCGGATTATGTTGTTCACGCTGTGTGATTTCACTTTTTAAACGAGACAAAAAGAGTAAAATGGCAGATATGAAACATACTGGTTCCGAAATGTTAAGACTGGTCGATACTGTGTGTATTTGTAAGTGTGGATCTATCCAAAGTGCTGCAGAGTTCAGTCGAGCTCTGGATGTTGCCCGGGGCACCGCTGACGTTTCTGTGTTTCTTTGGAGTCAAAGCAAATATGTTGACGTTGATGTGACTGTTTCCCCCGAGGATTTAGTCAGTGTGTGGAGAAACATAACTTTAGGAGCAAGCCTTGTATAAAAGCATCTGCTCTCCCCCTCACAGCTTGTCCCTCAGGAGAGTGTAACCTCTTTTACCCATTTACCTAACAGTGTTATCGGCAGTGTTGTGTAAGTTACTCTTAAAAAAGTAATTAATTACTAACTACAAATTAAACACAATCTACAGTGTAATTAGATTACTGAACTAATTAAGCTGTCTGAAAAGTAATTGCATTACTAATTACTTTCTAAAACCCTTTTCAACCTCGACCAGATGAAACATACAAGGATAGACATGAAACTGTTCTTTTAATCCTTTAAAAAAAAAATCATATAATATCTAATAAATTATTCATGAACTGACAAAAGAATTTAAAGGGGCAGCGTTGAATTAGAAAACATATTTTAACATTAGACATAAAATTTCTATTTAAATTAACTATTGTTTTATATTGTTCTACATTCTATAACTTATTTAACACAATTACATCAGAAGTAACTAATTAAATTACTGATTTATTAAGAGAAATACTTTTTTTCATTGAAAAAGTAATTTAAATACAGTAATTAATTACTTAGTAATGCTTTACACCTAACACTGGCCATAGTGGTCTGAAATGAGGAAATTGTGGAGGAAATTGTATTTAAAGGAATATTCCAGGTTCAATACACGTTAAACTCGACAGCATTTGTGGCATAATGTTAATTACCATAAAAATATAAATCTATGACCCTCCTTTTCTTTAAAAGAAGCAAAAATTTGGATTACAGTGAGGCACAAGTCAATGAAGCCAATCTGTAAATGTTAAAATACTGTTTCAAAGATATAGCCACAAGACGTGAACAATATGTGCATTAACATGATTTTAGTGTGACAATATCGCTTACTAACCTTTGATGTGTAAAGTTATATCCAATTTTCAGGGTTGGGGGTGGGGGGTGGGGGGGGTATTTTTTAAATGCAATCCATTACAACTACTGATTACTTATTTAAAAAATGTAATAAGTAACTTATTACCATAATAATTAGATTCTATAGATTAATAATTAGATTACAATTAGATCTAATTGTAATCAGATTACTTTTGGATTATCTCAAGGTCACATATGTGAGTAAAATCAAGAGAAAAGCAATATGAGCTTGAAGACTTTTAATTATGCCTTCTGGATGCAAACAAAACATGCTTGAATAACGTTATGCGTAACGTAGTGTTGCATGTGGACAGATGATTTTGTCTATGTTATACGTACCTTATATTATCAATTAATTAATCAATTATAATCAGCTATGAGGTCATATTCATATATGCACATTAATGTAATCATTTTTCTATACATTAATATTATCAATGTATTTGATTATACTCAAAATGTATGCAGGGATATTAAGTTTCTGTAGCTATTATATTTAAGAAAAAAAACATTGAAAAACAAGGGACACTGTCTCCATTATAGGAAAACAGAATATGTTCAAATGTAGAACAACTCTGTATTTAATTTTTTTTAAAACCTGAGTCCAATGTCTGCTGCAGAAAATACAATTAGAACAGGTGCACTGGATTATACCTCAGTTAACATTAAACAAGTCTGACAAGATATACATACCTCAGATTCAAAAGCACAGCAAAGTTTAATTCTGCCATGTATTGCAGTTAGCGTGTAGATTAATTGGCACCATTCATTAACTTCTGTATGCAATAGGTAGATCACAGTCTATCTTCATCATCATCAAAATGTTTATTAATGCTTTGCTTCCAGTGTCTTAACTCTGCTTTCTAATGTTCCACAGTCTCACATCACCAGCTAATTGTAATGGGTGATTCTATGTTTATGTTTTATCAGGATTTTAATGGGGGAAAAAAAATATTCTAGATTTTAAGAATAGATTGAAATATATTTAAACATTAGTGTGTGTGTGTGTGTGTGTGTAAATAGTTATTCCTACTTTATGAGTTTTGAAATGTTTCTGTTGCCAAAATTTCTGCTTCAACCAGACTTTTGAACTGTTTGAAGAAGTTAAAGGTGCTGTACGTGTTTTTTATTTTCATGGAAAGGTATACAAACATTTTTTCTACTCCCTGAAAGATATTAATGTAATAACTGTTGTGCCAGTAATGCCAATTTTATGCCATGTTGTTCATAACAATTGTCAGTTGAGGGTGCTATTTTGCAGCTTTTCTATTTGACAACCGCTTCTGCTTGGTGTCTGTCACAATAAAGCTATTTTGGTATCTTTGGATTGCTGGGTTTTGGAAAGAGGGGGCATGGCTAATCCAGCGACTAAACTTGTGGAAAAACACAGAGTACAATTTGGATTTTTTTTATTAATGAAAAAATAAATGCTGTCCCTATTGCTGTCGTCATTACATCACAAAAGCATTTCAGAGAACAACTTTAGTGTTTCAACTGAAGTTATGATAGTAATCTTAGAAGTGAAAGTGAAGTTTTGAAAGTAGTCATCCCATGTGCTGGAAAATGGGCCGTTCGCCGGGGGGAATGCATGTTTCTCCACTTCAAAAAGAAACGTGTTCCTTTCTGCCATAGCGCCAATGATGTTCAATTCGTGTCACAGTACTGGCAGCTATTCCTGCTCCAGCGAAAACGATCAATGGACGGTCAGACAGCAAAACTATCAGGGAACCCGTATAACACATTTTTGTTAATCTCATTTGACTTTCGAGTGGGTTTTCTCTTCAAATGCTTACAGTTATAAGTTGGGTCCTTGGAAAATGACAGCACCTTCACAGTTGGAAAGAATAAATTGCACTGAACTGTAATGTTGTTTCCCTTTTCTTTTTTGAAGAGACAAGAATGTCGAAATTTCCATGAAAATAAAAAAATTCTCCAGTGGCCATCGCAATGAAGCAGCCCTTTTAATGGTTTGACCTTGTTTGCCTCAATAGCACAGTGATGAATTGAGACAGGTGTTATCAAGACAGTGAGTGGTGCTTCTGACTCCTGTGAGTCATGAGAGAGAACCAGAAGAGATGTTGAGTGTGCATCTGATCATATTTGAACCACTAGATCAAGCGGTGGTCTTTATAATTTTATGTTAGAATAATTTTTTGTTTCTTTTTTTTTTTTATTAAATGCTTATAGTAATTCAAATTTTTACAAAGTGTAATTGGTGTTACTGTAACAGATTACAGTTAAAAATGTTTGTATCCTGATTACATAACGCCGTTACAACCAGGGTTGGGAGGGTTACATTTAAAAATGATTCTGCTACAGATTACAGAATACATTATATAAAATGTCATTTGTAAAGTATTCTGTTAGATTACTCAAGGTAAGTAACATAATCTAAATACTTTGGATTACATCTTAAGCACTGGCAGATCTTTTGTAAAATACCCTAAGTGCATAAAAAACATTGACATGGCATGTAATCGTATATTTATTGGATTTAAGTTTCATCTATCAAAGCGTTTCTAACTGTTTTTTGTTAAACTGTAGAAATACAATGTAGCTACTCTATTGAACTCCCAAGAGAAAGTTCCTCAGTGATGTCATATCCACCTTTTCACCCACAACAGTGTGAAAGCGCTCGTATGAATAAAATAAATCATAAGAAAGTGTTTAATCACTATTCAAAAGCCTCATTTATATACTGTAAATAAATGTTTTCCAACTGAAATTTATATTTACTAAATTAATATTTAATATTTGTTTATTGTTAAATGACAATAAAATACAAAGTAATCTCTTTAGTAATCAAAATACTTTTGAATGTAACTGCATTCTGATTATCAACTATTTGAACTTTAATTGTAGTGGAATACACTTACTAATATGTATGATTTTAAATACGTAATCCTGTTACATGTATTTAATTTCTCACTAAACCCTGGTTACCAATATTCTGTTACTCCCCAAGACTGCCAATTGTACAACTTCGTTGCCATGACGACGTAACGCTGTAAACCCTGTAATCACGATAATTAGTAATCTGCCACAAAAATGGCGATTTAAACAACTTTACAGCTAAAATAATACGAGTTTTAACAGAAGAGTTAATGTGAATAATTTTATAAAATGATAAGCTTTATATTTCTGCTTTTAAAACCTCAAAACCTTGGCCCCATTCACTTCCATTATAAGTGTCTCACTGTAACCTCGATTTTTGCTTCTTTTTATTGAAAAGGAAGGAAATGATTAAACTCATTGCCAATGCAGCCTTCACCTAACGTTTTTTCTTTATTTATTTTATTTATTTATTTTTTGCTCTAGCTAAATAATTATATGCACAATGCTATATATACCTATACTGTTAGTGTACATTAATACTCTTTTACATCAATACTAGCACCCAAATATTTTTGTTTTAGGATGTGTATTCAAATAAATTTGTGGATGGTAATGTTTCTTTCTTTCTTTCTTTCTTTCTTTCTTTCTTTCTTTCTTTCTTTCTTTCTTTCTTTTCTTTCTTTTCTTTCTTTCATTTTTATTGTGTATTATCACCAATGAACAGAGAATAGTCTTTATTTTTTAATTTGTATTATCACTAATAAGCATTAGAGAGCCTATTGTATCACATCATCTTTGTTAATAGTGCCTCCACTCCACAACAAGCCACCCCTATTTATTAATTAATTTAATTATATAACAGAATAGAGAGAGTGAGAGAGATGAGCAATTTATCAGAACAGTATTTCAATCACATTGGAACATGTCTATCAAAATAGATCACACTAGACTTTAACCTGCATCCCTGAAGGTGCACCTCAGCTTCTTTACATTCATACACTGCTGCTGTGCCATGGCTCCTATCAAGCCACCCCGTTTATCATTCATTTGTAAAGCCACAAAATCTGAGCTAACTCTCCACATATGATATATCTCTACAAATTTATATGGCAGGCTGCCCATGCGATTAAAAACGATCATTAGTCTGCGATGCATCCACACTTAATCATTTATTCAAATAATTTATTAACTCAGGGAAATGCAGTACACATTGCCATATTCTCTCAAATTGTACATTCACATTTATTGTCTTTGTAGATGGTTTCTTACCAAAGTAACTTATGATAAATATGAGGAGCTGATAATGCACAGTGCAAGATTACAAAGGCCACAAACGCCAGAATGAAACCTCTGATAATTGCAAATACATTGAACTTCAATTCTTATCACACCTACTACATTGCTTCTATACAAGCTTAGCTGCTACATATGAGTTGAGAGAAAAGGCATAGGATATTGTACAAGCAAGTACAAGTGAGTTATGTGAGTTTTATGTGAGATCTGGAGTAGAAGTGTAATGTAGATCCATCCTCTATCAATGGAGCTTCAGCCTTGAAAGGGAGAAGTGATGCTGGCAGGATTTTTCTACTTATCTGAGTCTAAGGTGGGTTCCATGAGGATTGAGGTTATGTGGTCTATCTTAAGTCTGATAGGACAGCTTCACTAGACAAGGATATGCTGACAGCAGAAGAAAGGAAAGGCAGAAGATCAGAGGGGATGAGTGGGGTTGAGGGGGCAGGATGACTGGTGAGGAGCTGGAGTGTTTTTCTATTTGAGATGACTTCAAACGAGGTGAGCAGCAGAGAGGGAATCAAACAAGTCAGGGTTTGTGAGAATCACAGCATTTTCAAATCAAATACCTAAATTTTTTCCCTATCATTTAGTGTCTGCACTTTTCTCGTCTCTTAGTAAATAAGATGCATCATATGAATACAGGACATTGACTTACATATAATTCTCAACGTTCATTGACCACACTTCCCTTTCCTGAACTAACATACTTACTTTCAGTACTATAAATAATGCTTTAAGAACAAAGCATTTCATTTCATCTAAAACCGTTTTCCCCATGTGGTGTTTCTTGAGTGTATAATAAGAAAACGAGCAATTAATTTTTGTTTGATGTCTTATGAAAATGCAGATCTTTCTTAAGTTGTTGTCATAAGAAGTTCCTGAACTGTCTTACGTATTAATACCTCACACTGGGTGGTGAGAATTTTAAATTTAGTCTAAATAGAATATTTTATTTCTTAGCTGGTTTAAGGGTAGAAAACCCTCTCAATCTTTTGCTCTTTCCTTCTTTCCCCACCTCACTTTCATATTTATATTTTTGAATGCAGACAGTTTACTGCATTGAAAGAAGCAGGCATGGCTTGGAGTGAAGATACTTGAAAACTAGGACACTAATGTTTACTGCCAAGTGTATCATACACACATCCACTCCAGTCCTATCTAATGTTTGTTTCTGAAACAGATTATGATTTCATGAACTGTTTATGGTTTTGCCATTCAGGTGCAACATATGTCCATACGCAGGGCCACAACCACCATAGACATTGAGGGGGACATGTCCCTTCTACAATATTTTTTTCTAGAAAATTATACAATATTCAACTAATATTGGGTTTTCCCATGGTTGATTATTAAATTATTTTAGGCCCCCCCAATCCTGAATATGTGGTTACATCCTTGTCACACTCCAAATACATTCCAGCTCCACAACAGCTTAATTCTCAGGACAGACATATAGAGTGATTTTTACATACTGTATGAAAGGTCTTAAATCTTTTCCTCATATTCTTTCTTTACATGTTTTAGGTAGTGTCTATGGTGCAACTTCTGATGTGTTTTAGGCAGCAGGACCTTCCTTCGTTAACTGACTCACTAAGCACTTTATTAGGAACACCTGTACATCTACTTATTCATGCGATTATCTACACAATCTAAAAAATCATGCATGTATGGGTCAGGAGCTTCAGTTAACGTCACATCAACTATCAGAATAGGGCAAACATGTGGTCTCAGTGATTTCGATCATGGTATTATTGTTGGTGCAAGACAGACTGGTTTGAGAATTTCTGAACCTGCTGATCTCCTGAGATTTTCACTTTACTCAGAATGGTGCCAAAAACAAAAAACATGCAGTGAGCGGCAGTTCTGTGGACAGAAACACCTTTTTGATGAGAGAGGTCAACGGAGAATGGCCAGACTGATTCGAGCTGACAGAAAGTCTACAGTAACTTCGATAACCACTCTGTATAATTGTAGTGAGCACAATAACATCTCAGAATGCACAACATGTCGACCCTTGAGGCGGATGGGCTACAACAGCTGAAGATCACGTCAGTCACTTTATGAGGACCATAGTGTTCCTAATAAAATGCTCAGTGAGTTTACATTCATACACCCAAATCAACCTTGTCTGAGTGATTTTTCACAGTCTGCTCTTTAGTTATAGACTCGGTATATGGCTGAGCCCCAAAATAAGCACTGTAATATAAACCTAGAGCTGAGCCATGGCATCCGCTCGATTCTCCACCTCGATCTGACACTGGGAATGAATATGCATGAGAAAAGTGACTTACTTCTATTTGAAGTTATAGGAACTTGTGTCCTCTAGAACTAATGAATCCTGAGTGATTCAGCAGTGTGAGCATTTGTGTGCATTGTGGATAATGTGAGAGAGAGGATGGAACAGTGACACAGCATGCAGGGTAATTAAAGGTATCTGAATTGGACAGACTCTGCAGTGCATAGGAAACATTGGCGTTTTTAACCAGATATCCAAGGTCACTGCAGACCACATCCCAGGTGGTAAATACTGTGTGGGTTGCATATCTGCAGTAGAGGTATAACATTAATTGAATCCCTCAGGGTATACCAAGGCTAAACGTGCTGCCAAATATGGTCATCACCTTTTCTGAACTTTTTACAAACAAAAAAGAAACGCTTCATAAAAATCTTAATTTCTTCTTCTCCAGCTATAAGTGAAGTACACTGGCCAAATAAAGGGATAGTTCACCTGAAAATAAAAATTCTGTTGTTCCTTAACTTCTTGGAACACAAAAGGAGATTTGTCCACTTCTGTTGTTTGAATGGAAAAAGGATTCAATGAATGTGAATGGTGCATGAGATTTACAGACAGCCTAACATCTCCTTTTGCGTTTCATGGATGAAAGAAAGTCATACACCATAAAAAAATATGCGGATAACAGGAAAGCAATATGCAAAAAGACAGATAAAGAAGGGAAAGTTTAGTTGAGAACAGAATAATATAGTCTTAAGAGAAGAGAAGAGAAGAGAAGAATGCTGGAATTGGAAGAAGACCAAACTCCAAATGCCTGGAAGCGTGCACTAACCCTGATAAGTTACAGCTGGAAACTTCAATGTTGCAGTCGATAAAAACTCATTAGAGCAGGACTGGGTCACTGTGTTAGTGTCCAGTGCAATGAACCTCACATTTACTCTCCATCAGAGGGGATGAGAAGAGCCTCTATTGATCTTTGCAGAAAGCTCATTTATTTGGCAGATGGAAAATGGCTTGGACATGGCCTTAATTCACACCTCAGCTATGGTCTACAGTCTCAAGGTTGTGTACTAGACAAAGGGTATGGAAGAGAACATTCATGTTTACAGTAGGAGCATCTTGTTTTTGCACCTCGTGAAGTCTGGACTGAGAGGTTTGAGTGCCAGTTGCCAGACTACACAGCATTACAGCTCCAATTCTGTCATCATTGTAGAACAGAATCTACTTCCAGGGAGTCTGCCTCTGTTCCTCTGACGCTCCTTATGAGGAGGGATCTTTCCACTGCCCAAAATAGCCCAAAATCTCCACCAGTTTAAGTTCCCCAGAAACTGTATTTTGAAACACAGGCTTAACTGACCACTTTTTTGTTTTTTTGCCATGTCAGTAGAGCCTGTGACAGTCCAAAGGAGCCCCTCTGGTTTTAGAGGACCACAAAAAGTAACACCTGTTCATTCAGTGCACATTGTTGTTTTTTTTTTTGTTTTTTTTTGTATTGCCTTACATTATATCTCTATATAAACTATTTAATGCATTGAATCTTTAATGGTTTTTGCATGGTGGATTCCCCTGGTTGGCTGGTTAGCTAGAGTCCATCCAGGTCTGCTAGAGCCTGTGACAGTCCAAAGGAGCCCCTCTGGTTTTAGAGGACCACAAAAAGTAACACCTGTTCATTCAATGCATATTGTTTTTTTTTTTTGTTTTTTTTTTTTTTTGTATTGCCTTACATTATATCTCTATATAAACTATTTAATGCATTGAATCTTTAATGGTTTTTGCATGGTGGATTCCCCTGGTTGGCTGGTTAGCTAGAGTCCATCCAGGTCTGGGCCCTCCGAAATGTCAGTGTATTGAATCTATTCCACTCTCTGTACTGTGCTGTGTAATACAAATCTAATTAGTTTACCAATGAGTAATCAGACATAAGACTAATCAAAATTGAAATGGTTATTCAGGTATGTCAGAAGCTCTGCTAATTAAAGCAAGGGATGTTTGCCATTATGCTTTCACCAATATTTCCCTCTTATAGGTTTCTTTTAACAGAGAATGTAAGTTCAAATTGCACTTTATTGCAACTAATTGCAATAATTACATTTGTATTGTTATTTTACATCACAAGCTCATGTGGTTTTTAATTTATTAGTAGTATTAATGTAGGAGTGAAATAAATAATACTTACTTAAATAATATAGACAGGAAAAGCATCAGATAGATTCTCAAATTCAGTGTGAAATTCAGAACTGTTAGCCACTGGATCATGCTCTAGTGATATTGCTAACTCTGACATTTACCGCAATCATCAGTTCATATGATCCTGGTTATCATTTTTAAATATTTATCATCCTTTTCTTTGATCATAATAAACCATTCTGCACTGATTAGATTTTGTCCCTGCAATGATTCTGTTCAATAACATAATTGCCTTTTCTGCCATTGTCAAAACTATATGCCAATGCCAAGTGGTTACCAATTTGTCCTACTTCAGACAGAGAACAGCATTGCAGATTTCTATGAAAAATAAAATGTTTGTTCTGTCCGCTTCCTGGCAATAAATGTCATTGAAAAATCTTATGATTCACTGGCTTGGAAAAACCTTATTATGGAGCTTTTATAATTCAGCCTTGTTGCCTCTTTCACAGGCAGAACAACCCTTTAAAGCGACACACTGCAAAAAAGACTCAATTTAAACTTGCGGTTTCAATAGTTTCCAAATTCGCCTCCTTTCTCAACAGTTTGAGTACACAGAGGGGGCTGAAAGCACAATGGAAGTAGGCTGCAGCACAACAGAATCAGAAATATTTATAAAAATGCTGTACTTTTTTGTCCTGAAGTGATCTAGACAATGCATACCTGGTTGAGTTTTTACCAGAGCTCTTATTGAACACAACCTTATCAATATTTCGAAATTTATAAAATCAATTTATATTCAAATAGACATTTGTAGCATACATGAAGTCTTTCCTGTTTAGATTTCCACGATGGAAACCCATTTAAGGGATAGTTCAGCCAAAAATGAAAATTCTCTCTCATTTCCCTCATGCCATTCCAGATGTGTATAACTTGGTTTCTTCTATAGAACAAAAACAAAGGTTTTTAGAAGAATATCTAAGCTCTGTATCATACAATGCAAGTGAATGGTGACCAGACCTTTGAAGCTCCAAAATTCACATAAAGGCAGTCAGGGTTTGGAGGGTTACTTTTAAAATGTAATACGTTACAAATACCGGTTACTTATACAAATTTAATCAGTAACTATTCTAGTTACCTCAATAAGAAAACAATGTAATCAAATGACTTTTAGTTACTTTTTGATTGCCTCAAGATCGCATGTCTGAATATGTTCTCAAAGACTTTTAATCATGCCTTCTGAATGCAAACAATCAATTTTTGAGTAATGTAGATATTATTATAGTGTATATATATAAGAAAAAAAACATGAAAAACAGGGACAGTGCCTCCTTATTAGGAAAACAGAATATATTAAAATGTAACAACTCAGCATTTCTATCAAATCAGGTGATTCCTCTATCTGCTACAAAAAAAAAAAAAAAAAAAAAAAGAAATTTCCTCATAGAGCAAGCACAGTTAGAACAGATGCACTGAATTATGTCTTGGTTAACATTAAACAAAATCTGACAGGATATACCTCAGATTCAAAAACACTACCAAGTGAAATTCTGCCATGTATTGCAGTTAGCATGTAGACTAATTGGCACTGACCATTCATTCATTCATTAACTTTGACTGCAATAGATCACAGGCCACATCTTCTTCATTATTATTATTATTATTAATATTATTATTATTATTATGAATGCCTCCAGTGTCTTTCCTCTGCTTGCTCACAATCCACAGTCAAACATCACCAGCTAACATTTATGGGAGATTCTGTGTTTGTTTAAGGAGGATTTTAATGACAAATAATAATAATAAATAAATAAATAAAATCTTGTTTTAAGATTTATCGAAATAGATTTAAACCATTTTGGTGTCTTGATCAAGATGGAAATGAGAAGTAAAAAAGTTTTGACAGTAGGCATCCCCTGTATCGGAATATGGGCCGTTCGCCGGGGGAGCTTCTATTCCTGCTCCCGCAAAAACGATCAACAGATGGTTTGATGGCGAAATTAGGGAATATTTATGACTAATTTTAGCTATCCTAGCACATGTGAATTTCATGTGGGTCTTACCTTTAAATGCTTCTTTAAATTATATGTTGGGTCCTTGGAAAAGCATAGCATCTTCACAACTGGAAGGTTGCTTCTAAATTGCACTGAATTGTATTATTGTTTCCCTTTTCTCCATTGAAGAGACAAAAATGTCGGAATTTCCACAAAAATATTTCTTCAGTGGCCATTGTGATGAAACAGCACTTTTGGTTTGACCTTGTTTGCCTCAAGAGCACAGTGTTGATGTGAGACAGATGTAATTTGCGTATGCGACAGTATGTGGCGCCACGAGAGAGGGAACCAGAAGCAATCTCAAGCTCGCATCTGATCATGTCTGTATTCTGTTCTAAAGCAAGCAGCGATCTTTATCATTTTATGCCAGGAGGAATTTTTTATTTTTTTTATTAAAAAAATTTACAATTGTAATCCTGCTAGTAATCCCAGTTATTAACAAATGTAACTGTAGTCTGAATAAATTTTCCTTTTATGTAACTGTAACGCATTACAGTCACACAATTTTTGTATCTTGATTACATAATGCCATTCATTCCGTTACTCCCCAAGCCTGAAGGCAGTATAAAAGTAGTCCATTTAACTCCAGTGGTTTCCAGTGTCGAGCATTTTTGTTGTAGATATTCAAACATACAATGCTGTTATGAAAGATAAATTACATACTGTATATACATTGCCAAATTTCTTTTTTTCATGACTAGTATTTTTGTCTTGTTTTCCAGTGAAATTGGAAAAAGAAATTCTTGTATTAAGTCTAAAGTTCACAACATTTTTGTCAGATTTATTTTAAAACAAGATTTAATATCCCATTTTGCTTGTCAAGTAAATAAATCATGTTTAAAGATTTTTTTATAATCTTACAGGACATTTTTTTTTGCAGTGATATAATAAATACAAATAAGGAGTGTATTTTTTTTACCTTATTCTAACAACTCTTAAGATATAAAGAATTGTTCTCCTTTCATGGTTTTTATGGATGAAAGACATTACAAACAACATCTCTTTTAAAGAGAAAATAAGGCTTTATAGTTTTACACTTGTGCGTGTCTTCCAATGACTTGAAAGACTTCAGAAGACGTGTCGACATTTCCAATAAAGGAACATATTGAGCACTGATGCTCACTGGTTTTTGCATTCTGGGAATTTTTAGAGAGCGAACATATCAGGTCACTGAGACAGCCCTGACTACTGAAATAGGAAGCTGATTGAGACGTACCCACTGACTTGCAATGGCATGAGCAGCTCTCTGCTTTTTCTGAGCAGCCTCATGATCTCGCCTGCAAGACAGACTGCCACAGTACTTACATACAAATATTTTCTCTTAATTTCCTTGTGATGTGGCTTAATTTTGTTTTGATTTCATTGTGCTGTGGTTTTTCCGTTGTGTTGTGTTAGAGGATCTCTTTGGTTGTTCTTTACCAAGAATGTGTGAAATAAGCACAAAGTTTTAAAAATTAAGTTGAAATAACACTTATTGTTTATATAAGCATACAGTACACCATCAATTAACAAGCTCAGAGCTCATGGTAGGTCTGTCCAGAAAGGTGTTTAAGTTAACATTAAAAATCATTTTTTGGGGGGCCTGGGTAGCTCAGCAAGTAAAGACTCTGACTACCACACCTGGAGTCACAAGTTTGGTTGTCCTCCAGTCTGGCTACTTAAACAACCAATTGGCCTGGTTGCTAGGGTGGGTAGAGTCACTTTAGGGTAACCTCCACATGGTTGCTATAATGTGGTTCTCTCTCTCGGTGGGGCGTGTGGTGAGTTGTGCATATATGGCGTGGAGAATAGCGTAAAGCCTCCACACACACTTGGTCTCCGCGGTAACGCGCTGAACAAGCCGTGTGATAAAATACACAGAGGCAAATGAGATTCATCCTCTGCCACCTGGATTGAGGCGAGTCACTACGCCACCATAAGGACCTAGAGCACATTGGGAATTGGGCATGCCAAATTGGGGAGAAAAGTATAAAAAATGATTTTCTCTCTGGAGAATGTGTATTTAATTTTTTGCATTTCAGACTCTTCCTTAATGAAGTAAGTGAGGTTTTCGGTAAATAAAGCTGAGTTTACCAGAACATAGTCAGATAAAAGAATGTTTTCAAAACAAAATTTGCATATGTTCAAAAAGGCACTTGGGAATCTTTTCCGCTTATGAGTTGGGAGTACAGGGAGAAACTGATATTAAGGCCTAATTCTAGTGCTTTAATGCAGTCATATTTTTTCACTGTCTGACCAAAATGTATATGAAAACATCAAACATGCAGTTTAACATGACCAAAGCTTTCAAGATCCTGATACTAATTGTGTTTTGCTTCAAGACTGTATACCACTCCAAAGCCCCTATAGATTGACAGATTGATTGTTTAAAAATGGTTTGTTTAATCACTACTAGGGTTATGCAGTTTACCGGTACTAACGAAGTACCGCAATGCCAAATTTTTTTTAAATGGTTTGATATCATATTGTTGCTAATTTCGGTAGCATATTACAGTATGCTGTCATTAGCAAAATTATATAAGATGTGACATATTTCCAATGAAATCAATGACAATTTGAAAATAAAATAAAAAACCTCTGGATATGGCCACGTTTGATCTTTAAACAGCAGAAGAATGTAATTTACAGTGCCTTGCGAAAGTGTTCGGCCCCCTTGAACTTTTCGACCTTTTGCCAAATTTCAGGCTTCAAACATAAAGATATAAAACTGTCATTTTTTTGTGAAGAATCAACAACAAGTGGGACACAATCATGAAGTGGAACAAAATTTATTGGATATTTCATACTTTTTTAACAAATAAAAAACTGAAAAATTGGGCGTGCAAAATTATTCAGCCCCCTTAAGTTAATACTTTGTAGCACCACCTTTTGCTGCGATTACAGCTGTAAGTCGCTTGGGGTATGTCTCTATCAGTTTTGCACATCGAGAGACTGAAATTTTTGCCCATTCCTCCTTGCAAAACAGCTCGAGCTCAGTGAGGTTGGATGAAGAGCGTTTGTGAACAGCAGTTTTCAGTTCTTTCCACAGATTCTCGATTGGATTCAGGTCTGGACTTTGACTTGGCCATTCTAACACCTGGATATGTTTATTTGTGAACCATTCCATTGTAGATTTTGCTTTATGTTTTGGATCATTGTCTTGTTGGAAGACAAATCTCCGTCCCAGTCTCAGGTCTTTTGCAGACTCCATCAGGTTTTCTTCCAGAATGGTCCTGTATTTGGCTCCATCCATCTTCCCATCAATTTTAACCATCTTCCCTGTCCCTGCTGAAGAAAAGCAGGCCCAAACCATGATGCTGCCACCACCATGTTTGACAGTGGGGATGGTGTGTTCAGGGTGAGCTGTGTTGCTTTTACGCCAAACAAAAGTTCGATTTTGGTTTCATCTGACCAGAGCACCTTCTTCCACATGTTTGGTGTGTCTCCCAGGTGGCTTGTGGCAAACTTTAAACAACACTTTTTATGGATATCTTTAAGAAATGGCTTTCTTCTTGCCACTCTTCCATAAAGGCCAGATTTGTGCAGTATACGACTGATTGTTGTCCTATGGACAGAGTTTCCCACCTCAGCTGTAGATCTCTGCAGTTCATCCAGAGTGATCATGGGCCTCTTGGCTGCATCTCTGATCAGTCTTCTCCTTGTATGAGCTGAAAGTTTAGAGGGACGGCCGGGTCTTGGTAGATTTGCAGTGGTCTGATACTCCTTCCATTTCAATATTATCGCTTGCACAGTGCTCCTTGGGATGTTTAAAGCTTGGGAAATCTTTCTGTATCCAAATCCGGCTTTAAACTTCTCCACAATAGTATTTCGGACCTGCCTGGTGTGTTCCTTGTTCTTCATGATGCTCTCTGGACCTCTGAGACTATCACAGAGCAGGTGCATTTATACAGAGACTTGATTACACACAGGTGGATTCTATTTATCATCATTAGTCATTTAGGTCAACATTGGATCATTCAGAGATCCTCACTGAATTTCTGGAGAGAGTTTGCTGCACTGAAAGTAAAGGGGCTGAATAATTTTGCACGCCCAATTTTTTAGTTTTTTATTTGTTAAAAAAGTTTGAAATATCCAATAAATTTCGTTCCACTTCATGATTGTGTCCCACCTGTTGTTGATTCTTCACAAAAAATGACAGTTTTATATCTTTATGTTTGAAGCCTGAAATGTGGCAAAAGGTCGAAAAGTTCAAGGGGGCCGAATACTTTCGCAAGGCACTGTAATTATATATAATATACAGTCACATGCACTACATGTTACAGAATGAACAAGAGGTGCTGCTCTGCTCTGTGATATGATTCCCACACACTCAAACAAATACAACACACACTACTGGTGCTTAATTTTCATGCAGTGTGTTTAGAGTATAAATGGCTGTAACACTTAAATGAACTCCTCCAGTGCAGCTCGGAGATTTTAGCTTGAGAGTCTTGATGGGATTATCCCAGCATTAATGGGAAGCTTGATATAACTAACCTATAAAAACAGGAAGAACTCAATGGTTTGTCAAAATATAAGTCCAGCAAACATGAAAGCTCTATTCAAATGGTGGCGCGAAAATGATTTATTCAAAAAGTAACAATATTACTCATAATAACATTTATGTAATATTAAATGGTTGAATTATTATTATTATTATTATTATTATCTGTAAGCAATATCAAAAACTTAAGCAGCCTCGTGCCACAGGTAATCAGATTTTTTCTTCTTCATTTTTTTCATTAATACTGTGATGCTCTGTTCAGTATCAAAAATAAAATTTCTTTTTTTTGTAAAAATAAATAAATAATAATAATAATAATGATATTTTTATTTGAATAAAACTGTATGTATCAATTTGATTTAAACACCATTTGATCATAACATTTAATTAAAACATTTACAGTAACATGGAATACAGAAAAATTAAAACAGAAAACGAATAATTCGAATCCGTAAGACATTACGCATTTCTTTTAATCAAGTCATTTTTTTGTATAATTTCATTTAAAAATCTGAGACTTTTTATTTGTTGATTATAGTATTGATTTAGAATCGATACCGAGGTAACAGAAGCCAACATTTTGGTATCAGAGCAACCCTAATCACTATTGTTCTACTGAGGAGATTAGATGTTGGAATATTGCATAGGGACTTTTTTTTTCACAGCTTTTAGAGGATATTTGGGTGTAGTTATTAGACTAGAGAAATCATACTAACCTGTCAAATGTGTTTCTGATTTAGCTTAACACATATTATTTTGTTCTGTCTGTTACATCATAAAGATGGCTCCTACCAGCATAGTTACAAAGAATACATTTTAAATAGCCAAAAATAAAAGGGAAGTTTGCGTTTTGATACAGTTCTAAGACTTTCATATGAATACATGGATAGCATGATCTGCCATGACAGAATTGACAACAGAAACAAATCAATTGTATATTTGAGTTATTTGATATCAAATATCTGTCATGTTTGTAATCTTAAGGTCATCGTCAATAAAAATCAGTTCACATTATTCCAAAGCAAAAATCTTGATTTCATTGAGGCACTTACAATGGAATTGAATGGGGTCAATACATAAATGTTAAAATATTCACCTTTTTTAATAGTATAGCCACAAAATGTAAAAAATAAAATTATTTTAGTGTGAAGTTATGGGCAATTTTACAACTTTGTTGCCATGATGATGTAACAGCGTAAGAAAGAAAGAAATTGGCCCTGTTCACTACCATTATAAGTGCCTCACTGTAACCTTAATTTCTTTAGGAAAAGGAGCAAGGAGTCAAAATAATTTTTTGTGGTAATCAACATATTTCCACAACTGCTGTCGATTGAGCTTAACACTTTACTCA
Source organism: Moxostoma hubbsi (assembly GCA_032164185.1). NCBI lineage: Eukaryota > Metazoa > Chordata > Actinopteri > Cypriniformes > Catostomidae > Moxostoma > Moxostoma hubbsi. The sequence continues at coordinate 21,041,904 of JAVLUX010000019.1, forward strand.
AAATGTTTATTGGCTGACTTCAAGAGCTCTTATTTTTCCAGCCTTTCCTCTTGCCATCAGTCCTGTAGAGGCCACACCCAGCAAGCTTCTCTTGTCTATTACCATATGAAACACCCACTTTTCACAATCCAATTAATTCCCTTGTTATTCAATGAGAATATTCTCGTTGAATGTGCTTTTTCACCTATAAATGGTCACATTATGGAAGTAAAATTGGCTTTGATTGCTGTTTCACATGGACTTCAATGCCTTTATAAAAGGACACACGAAGTCAAATACAGGCCAGAAGATTTCTGCTCCTTTTTCCGAGCATGATTTTGAGCCAATTATTTGTCAGATTGAAAGTTGCTGTGGTTTAACAGATTAAAGTTGTATTTGATGTGGACATTATTTTTATTGGGCCCTTACTGCTAAGCTCTTCTAATAAGCACAAATCTAAATCTAATTTAAACTGCATTTAGGGACAGTCTTTGTAAAGGAGCTTCTCAATCTGTGTAGGTTTATCTGTGACCTTGTTCCAATTTTTCAAGGTTTTCTTTGTAAGTGTCTTAGTGCCTCACATTTATCACATGAAATCACTGAACCCTTGTATCTTCTACATTTCCAGGATGAGATAAAGAATAGATACAATCAAGTCTCATCTCATTCAGTCTGTTATTCTCTCCCTTCCACTTTAAAGTGACACATGGCCACACATGTGAGTGAATGTTATTGTGTGAGTCACATCACAGTCTTTGTGATGAAAGTAAATACTCTGTGCATTAGTGATGGGAAACACACTGTCTACCTTGCTTACCCTGCCCCCAACATCATCTAGTAAAACTAATTTTAAAGGTGAAGTGTGTCTTTTTTTTCATGCAATGTAATTATTTTTTGAGTACAAAAACAATCAGTGTTCAAAACAATGTCCTAACTTTACCCTGATTCACTACTTTTACAGCTATTTTCACTACATTTTGAGCTATCGGGTTCGATTTGGCGCAAAATCGCTGGCTTATGACATACATCCTTGAGTCGTTACGTCATGTCCGCACACACACAGGAAAGAATTACTGGCTTTCTCATGTTCCGGCTGGAGAAACTAACTACGCTGTTCAGCTCAGTTCAGTAACTCACTCGCAGTTCAGGACAGCATCGTTGCAGTCTAGATGGATGTTTATGAAGTTGTTTACCTGATATAATGCTTGGATATGTTTTCTGGTAGGGTTGTTGAATCTTAAAATGCCATGTTATGATTTTATGAATCAAACATTACTTGTGTTAACTGACCGTGATGTATCTACGTTGTCCGGTGAAGTTACTGTGACATGTTTAAAATGTATGACTTATGAAATTGTCATCTTGAATTTATTTATTTTTTTGTGATTAACATTTTTTATTGATTCATACAGTAAACAAAGAAAAGAAAAACATATATACACAGAATCAAAATTTAACCCCATCCTGACCCCCAACAAACATTCCTGTGGTCACACATGAGTATAAACACACACACAATTTTATATATATATATATATATATATATATATATATATATAAATAATCACACACATTTATAACTACATTTACATTTATGCATTTGGCAGATGCTTTTATCCACAGCGACTTTATTACCCTTATAATAGCCCTTATTACAGGGACAATCCCCGGAGCAACCTGGAGTTCAGTGCCTTGCTCAAGGACACAATGATGGTGACTGTGGGGATCGAACTGTCAACTTTATGCTGTCAACAGTTTAGTGCTTTAGCCCACTACGCCACCAACACTTAGAACTATACCTCTCTCTCCACTGCCCCTCCCGAGAGCCCTCCAAGAACGCCAAATAGTTGCCCCACTTTCCAACAAACTAATCCAAGTTCCCCAGTCGTCTAGATGATGCTTCCCCTAAAGCCGCCACCCTCCCCATCTCCGTGCACCACTCCTGAAATGGGGGCATTTTCTGATTGGCATTGCCAGCAGGTGGGTGTGTCTTTAAAACCAGAAGTTGAAGCTCTTTCTCCCAGACACTGAATTAGCAGCTAGCAATAAACTGATGCCTCATGACCTTTTCCAAAAAGAGTAATCACCACTCCTAGAGTATCTGCCGCTTTAGGGTGGTGTAAGCTACTCCCAAAAATAGTACAGAGCAGGTGACGCAGCTGTAAATACTTAAAGAACTGAGATCTGGGAATCACAAAATGATTAACCAAATTTTCAAAGGATCTCAACACTCCACTCTCATATATGTCACCAAGTGTGTGAACCTCCCTCACAGTCCACTCTGTCCAGCAGAAAGGCAACATTTAAATAAATGTCCAAATTAAGTAGTCTGGACACTTTTTTCCATACCGGGTGCGAATGCGAGATAATGGGGTGTAACTTAACTTCTCCAATTAGTTTGTTAGAAAGTAGGGATGCACCGATACCACTTTTTCTCTTCCGATCCGATTCCGTTATCAGAAATCTCAGTATCGTTCGATACCGATCCTGATCCGATACCAGTGTTGTTGTTTTTTTACATAATCAGTTTAGAATATCTTTATATTATTGTGTGGAACTAATTGGGTGATGTAAAACTGTTCAAGTTCATGGGCAAGGAAGAGGCGAGAAACCGGCTTGACATATAACTTAAAGGTTTAATGGGAAACTCAAAATACAAACACATAAGACAACGGACATGTCCATGAACGATCTCTCTCTCTCCCTTGCATCGCCGTCCGCGAGTGGCCTTTATCCCTCTTGACGGCTTAATTAGCCTAATACGGGACCGGGTGTGCGTAATCACGCCCCGGTCCCGCCCTCCACCGTGCCACAGGTGTACTCTTTAATATGTAAAGAAACACAAACCTCTAAATACACATTATTTCAATATAAATGTATAACTTATTAAGAAAAACTTTATTATTAACTAGTATGCTGGATAATGTAGCAGAAAAATTAATCAGCATCTGGCTGAGGCATTACCGGGCAGTACGCTGTCAGAGCCAACGCTTTGGATTTAGACCAATTAACTCTGTATCCCAAGAACTTAGAAAAGGAATGAATAATTCTGTGGAGGCAAGGCATAGATCTAGTTCTGTCGGAGACAAATAATAAAATATAATCTGCATTAAGCAAAAACTTATACGCCACACATCCTGCCAACACCCCTCAACCTCCTTTCTTATTGCGGCTGCTAATGGTTACAGGGCAAGACAGAACAATAATGGGGAAAGAGGGCAACGCTCCCGGGTTAATATCTAGCTGGATCAGGGATATTGGATGATAACCCTTACACTCGCTTGGATCTTTTTCCTTTTTAAGAATCATACTGATCTGGGCTGGCGTCATGATTGGCAAAAGCTTTCCATTCTTTAATGATTCCATATACACCAGTGGAGCCAGATTTGTAGCATAAGATCTAAAAAACTCAGCGGCAAAGCCATCTGGTACTGGAGCCTTGCCTGTTGGCAAGGCCTTAATTACCTCACCAGCTCCTCCAAGGTTATCTCAGAATCAAGATACATTTTTGCTCAACTGTCAGTTTAGGAAGTTCTAATGGTTCCACAAAGTTTCTAAAATCCTCATCAGTAGATGAAGACGTGGAACTATAGAGATCAAGATAGAATTCTTTAAAAGCATTATTAATATCAATGGTTGAGGTAAATATGCCACCACCAGCAGATTTCAGTTTCACACTCTCTGTTTTATATATCTAGCAAGAAGTTTTCCTGCCTAGTCCCCCTACTCAAAGTATGACTGCCTTGCCCTGAATAGCCAAAACTCCACCTTCCGTGACAAAATAGTTATTATTATATCTGTGTGACAGGGCAGAGGGTGGGGCCGGGTGGTGATTCTGCACAACTGGTCCCTTATGAGGCTAATTAAGCATCAGAGAGGGATAAAGGCCGACTGCGGATGGTGGTGTGACGAAGAGAGATCGTTTACGGGCAGCTGACCGTCATGTGTGTTTGTGTCTTTTTGTTCAGTTTTATATTAAAATTATTATTCACTTTACAATCTGTATTTCAATCAGGTCAATTCTCTGAGGCCATCAGATGACATTCTGCACTTCAGCTCTGCCTCTACACTTTTAATATTCCCTTCCAACTCCACGAGTTCTCGTGCTTTGAACTTTTTGGTGAATGAGGCATACAGTATGCCGTATATGTATAGTCCCTACCAGATGAGTTCAAAAGTCTCCAAATATCTGTAAGACCAAGATTTTTGCACCTCTTGTGAAGCATCAATGTTCCTTTAGGGGGTTTTACACTATTTTACTTCACTATGATCACAGAATGAGTCCATCAAAAGATTAAAGTCTCCTCCCAATATTATATCATGAGGGTTGCCAGTGACATGCAACATCCTTTCAAGATCTCTACTAAAACAATAATGGCTCTTCCTAATTTATCTTTAATCTGTTTGAGACGTTTTAATTGTAGATGCTTACTTATCAGTGCAATGACTCCCCTGCTCTTACTTGAGCCAGCACTAAATCTTACATCCTCCCAAAGATTACAGCTTCCTGCGGGGAAAGATGTTTCTTTTTTCTCCTCTTTTCTCCCCAATTTGGAATGCCCAATTCCCATAGTGCTCTAAGTCCTCGTGGTGGCGTAGTGACTTGCCTCAATCTGGGCGGCGGAGGACAATTCTCAGTTGCCTCCCCATCTGAGACGTCAATCCACGTAAAATTTGATAAAATTAACTTTATGTTGTAATAACTAAAATTGTTATATTAATAACTAAAATAATGTTATGTTTATATTGTTTTATGCACTTGATATTAACATGATGTCTCAGTGTTTTGAATTATAAACTGGCCATGCTCTGTTATTGCTGTTAGATTGAATGCTTATTGTATGTTCATTCATTTAATGTTTAATGCACTTTTTAAAAATATCACAATGAGATCAAAAAGTAATCATATTAGATTACCCCCAAAAAATTTATATACAAGATTATGTTACTGATTGCATTTTTTGTCATGTAATTTGTAATCAGTATCTGATTACAACTCACAAGCAATCTGCCCAGCACTGGTTACACACACACACACACACACACACACACACACACACACACACACACACACACACACACACACACACACACGTATGATATGTTTTAAAATAAGAGGGGTAGGCAGAAACATAATTTTTTGCATAAAATAAAACAGAAATATTGATGACTTTTACTTTTTTACCTTAATCCTGGGAGATACAACTGATAAAGTCCAAAATATATCAAATATATAAAATTTATTTGGATATGTTTTACTTAAATCCAAATGATATAAAAAGTGACATGAATTTTTTTTTCTGCTAATCATTTTCCACTCTTGCCTGTTTTAGGGTTAACCTCCTGAGACCCAAACATGACTGCTGTGTACATTTCCCGTTTCTTTTTGATTTGTAACTAGTAGCCCTTAAGAAACATGCCAAAAATAAAAACATTGTTTTAGTTTTCCTAAAATTTGTGTACAGCGATACTAAATTGTGACATTTTTATAATACCAAGCTATAGAAAGTCAGATTTTTTAATTTATTTGATCACATTATTTGTTATGATTCCAGGAGTGTTGGTTATTCATGTTTTTGAGATGTTACAGACATTACATCAGAAATTAGGATAAATCATTCTGATTCAAAGTAATGGCAAGCATCCTCCAATCACTGCCAACCATTTGGCAAAAATTCAGAATCTATGTAAACTGATTAGATTTGTCCCATGTCTGCTAAACATGTTGAGTGGTCCAAACATCATCTGCAGCCTTTTGACCAGATGTTAGTGAATGCACTTGGCTGCTATAGGATGCTCCCTTGCTCCTTAATTAAGGAATGACTTAACCTATATTGTGCTGTCTGTCTGCACTAGTCTCAGAAGTTTGAAATGCACAGTTTGAAATGCACCTTATATTCATCTTAACTCCATATACAGCCTCTGAAAGCAAAATGTTTCAGCTTTTGGATGAACCCACTAATTCTCAATGTGATAATGCACAGTGAATATAGGGTATTTGATATAGTCCACTTCCTGTTCTGGGTCACTTCCTGTTCCGGTTGCTGCCGGCACGCTGCACGAGTCTGTGTTTGTAGCTTGCTAGCCTGCTTAGCATTGCTTATTCTTATATGTTCATAATTTTATCCCTTGCCATTTTACAGCGTGCTTTGCAGGTGCACACAGTTTTTGACTGTGTGCACCTGATTCTCTTTTTTTTCTTTTCTTTTGTTCCGCTTGTCTACATCTCGCGTCTTGACTGTATGCATATGTTTATTCCTCTGTGTTTTACATGGATTATTGCATCAATCTCAAACATCTGCTGATCAGGAACCACATCAAACCAGATCGATCGCAAATCCTCCCTGCTCAAGAACAACCATATCAAACAACAAACATTTGCGGTAAGTCGTGGCATTCGCTCATGTCATTTCTTCGTGCATTACATGCCAGATGTTTACTATAGCTTCTTCCATCAGCAGTGAAGGATTTACATGTGATAAATGTAAGGAATTAATCAGGCTGACGGAGACACGCATCTGAACACTAGAGGAGGTATGTGAGAAAGAGAAGCTGGTAGATTCTGTTTCAGATGCAGGCAGTAAAGCGAGCCGGCTCTAGAGCCCCCACAGCAGGGCGTTTGGGTGACGTCTCGGTGGCATACTCGCTCAGCAAAGCGACACCACTCTCCCATTCCTGTCAGGGTTTCCAATCAATTCTCTCCGCTCTTACTGTTGAAAGAGTATTAGTAATAGGTGATTCTATTGTAAGGAACATGGAAATAGAGACTCCAGCCACTATTGTTAAATGCATTTCGGGGGCTCGGACGTCTGACATCAGATAAAATGTACAAGTGCTGGCTAATGCTAAACGTAGATTTTCTAAAATTGATATTCATGTCAGCACTAACAATGTCCGGCTTTACCCGTTGGAGATCACTGTAGATAATGCTAAAGAGGTGTGTGAACTTGCAAAATAGATGTCAGACACTGTAATATGCTCTGGCCCCCTCCCTGATCGTCACGGTGACAAGGTTTATAATAGATTAGCATCGCTGAATGGCTGGATGTCTGAGTGGTGTCCAGAGAATCGCATAGGATTCATAGACAATTAGAAGAGTTTATGGGGTAGACCTGACCTGCTAAAGAGAGACAGACTCCATCCCTCCAGGGAAGGTGCTACCCTTCTCTCAATTAATTTGGCTCATAGTCTTAATATTGATAGTATTTGACTGACTGGGGCCCAGGTCAGAAAACTGACAAACTGGTTAATCCGAACATCTGCTAGCTGCCTTGAGACATCACACTAGTCACAAAAACTACAACACATAGATAGCATATAGAGTCTGTGTCTGTTTTCTGAACTGCTAAACACAAAGCCCTCACTAAATCATTCAGAAAAATTTTGACTCAGGTCAAACTTGGAAAAAACAATAAGATAAACATCATATAAAGGTAGGGCATAGGTAACATATTTCAACCAAAGCACTAATTGTAAATGAAATAATTACAGATCGTTGTTTGGATGCACTCTGTTTGACTGAAACCTGGCTTAAACCAGATGAATATATTTGTTTAAATTAATCATCTGAAGGGTCGAGGTGGAGGTGTTGCTGCAATGTCAGAGGATAGAATATAAGTTTAAGTCTTTTGAACTAATTATGTTTAATTTCACCGTAAGATATAAATAAAAAATCTCTGTCATCTTTTGCCCTTGCTACAGTATTATACATCACCCGGGCCTAATTCTGATTTCCTTGATTTCTGTGAATTTGCTAATTTTCAATCAGATCTAGTAGTTACTGTAGACAGAGCTTTAATTGTTGGTGACATCAACATTAACATAGATAATGAAAATGACACATTGGGATTAGCATTTATCGATATTTTCAATTCACTTGGAGTAAGACAAAATGTGACAGGACCAACTCATCTCCATAATCATACGCTAGATTTAATTCTGTCACATGCAGTTGATGTTGATAATATAGAAATTCTACCGCAGAGCGATGACATCTCGGATCATTACCTCATCTCTTGCTTGCTGCGATCAGCTAATGTCACTCAATCTAAACCACACTATCATTCAGGTAGGACTATTATTTTAACCACTAAAGATAGCTTCACTAATAATCTTCCAGAATTGTCTCTCGTTCTCAGTAAGCCAAAAAGTCAGAAGAACTTGATGTAATAACAGAAAATATAAATGTAGTCTTCTCTAGCACTCTTGATAGTGTCGCCCCACTTAGATTAAAGATAATTAAAGAAAAAAGCCCAACACCATGGTACAATGATCACACAATGATCAAAATGGAGCGCAAGTGGAAGAATAAGAAATTATAGGTATTTTGCGGTTAATAGAAGAATAATGCCTGTAGCTACAGATCAGCTACTACACTAAAAGCTTCCAGGTAAGCAGATTTTAGCAAACTCATAGAAAATAACCGCAACAATCCTAGGTGTTTGAGTACTGTGACTAAATTGGTTAGAAATAAATCCTTGACTGAACCAGATATTCCGTCTCAGCACAATTGTAATTACTGCATAGAATTATGCAATCATCTGTCACAGTACCTCAGAAAACAGTGTCTCGTAATTTTCTTCACATGCAACTTAAATTCTTCGCTGTCGTAGGTCATGAAGAGCTAACAAAACTTATCAAAGTATCAAAACCACAACATGGATGTTCGATCCAATACCAACTAAGCTCCTATCTCAGAACCTCTTCTTAATATGATTAATTCCTCACTATCCTTAGGACATGTGCCAAGAAACTTTAAAATGGCAGTTATCAAACGGCTTCTTAAGAAGCCACAACTTGATCCTTGCGAATTAGCTAATTATAGACCAATTTTAAATCTTCCATTTATGTCAAAAATACTAGAAAAGGCAGTGTCCTCTCAACTATGTTTGTTTCTTCTGAGAAATTGTATATATGAACAATTTCAGTCAGGATTTAGGCTCTATCACAGTACAGAGACTGCTCTTATCAGAGTTACAAATTACTTCCTCTTATCATCTGATCACAGCTGCATTTCTCTTCTTGTGCTTTTAGATCTTAGTGCTGCCTTTGACACCATAGGTCACGACATACTCTTTAATAGGCTAGAGAATTATGTTGGCTTTAGTGAACTTGCATTAACATGGTTCAGGCCCTATTTATCAGACCACTACCACTTTGCATGTGTAAATGAGGAATTGTCAAATCAAACAAAAGTAAAGTATGGAGTGGCACAGGGATCAGATATAGGGCATCTGTTTTTCTCTTTATATGTTCTTCCCTTGGGAGATATAATCAGTAATCATGGAATAAGTTTACATTGTTATGCCGACGATTCCCAACTTTATATTTCTTCTAAACCTGACGAAAAATACACAATTCTCCAAATTAGCAGAGTGTATCAATGAAATCAAGGATTGGATGGCCAGAAATGTCCTTTTACTCAATTCCAACAAAACGGGTACTAATTATTGGACCAAAAATCTCTAAAAAATAAGCCGCTAAAATAAAATTTGACTCTCGATGAATTTACTGTTACATCATCTTATTCAGTGTAGAACTTATGTGTTATATTTGATACCAATCTGTCCTTTGAAAATCAAATTTCCAATTTTTCTAGAATAGCTTTCTTCCACCTCGGAAATATTGCTAATTTATGACACATGCTCTCTGTTGCTGATGCCGAAAAAAAAAATAAATGCGATCATGACATCAAGACTAGATTATTGTAATGCATTACTGGGAGGATGTCCAGCAAATTCAATAAATAAACTTCAATTGGTTCAAAATGCAGCAGCCAGAGTGCTGACTAGAACCAAGAAATATGATCATATTAGCCCCATTTTATCATCATTATATTAGCTACCTGTTAAATTTTGTATTCATTTTAAAATTCTGTTAACTACGTACCAAGCTTTGAATGGTCTAGCTCCACAGTACTTAAGTGACCTTCTACCACGCTATATTCCAATACGTTCATTACGATCGCAAAATTCTGGCCTGTTAATAGGTCCATGAATATCAAAATCCACAAAAGGAGGTAGATCCTTTTCCTATTTTCCTCCAAAACTATGGAATAGTCTCCATAACACTGTTCTAGATTCAGACACACTCACTCAGTTTAAGTCTTGACTAAAGACTCAATTATTTAGCCAGGCATACACCTAATTTATCCTTCAACTCACAATTAGGCTGCTTTAGTTAGGTCTGCCAGAACCAGAAACATTTCTCAGAAACATTTCTCATAATCTATAGCTCTGCAATAAATTTTATGGGATCTATGCTAATATTATTCTATTTGTTTCCCTGTCTCAACTTCGGAATTAAAATCCCGAGGTTACCAGAGCCTGCCAGATCAAGCTCTGTTCCTGCTTGGTGTCTATGTGTTGCTGAGAGTTGATGACAAACTACAGCCGTTGCTAGCCAGATATCACTTCAGTCTTTTATGATGGACTTCAGAGGATGAACTGATGCCAACTCCAACTGTAAGACATTGGATACTTCATATGCCACATCCTGAACCTTGGACCTGAAGCTGCTGGTTGAATTGCGATGCATGTCACTGATCACTGCCTGCATCACCTTTGTTTATTGAAGGACTGCACACTTGACATGGAATACATAGACCATCAATTAATTGCCAACAAAATCATTCATCAGCCAACTAACTAAGGACAGTGCATCTATGTGATGGTCTGCAGTTAATCCAGGATTGACTTTAAAGACATTACTCATTAATCTTACAGTTCATACAAAATCTTTGTTTAAACACTGGCCATTAACACTTACTTAGATTACAAATTTTAAACCATGACTTGTACTGCACACAAATAACTAATATTGGCATTATATTCATGCTGTTTAGCTAGAGGGGAACTGGCACCCACAGTGAGCCTGGTTTCTCCCAAGGATATTTTTGTGTTCCTTGCCACAGTTGCCTATGGCTTGCTCACTGGGGATCTAAATACAATTATTTTTTAACTATTTAATTATGTATTTTTATACACAATTTACAATTACACAATGATGACACAATGATGACATGGACATTATAGATATTACAGTTTTATCTTCTGTTAATGTCCGATCCTCTGTAAAGCTGCTTTGAAACTATGTGTGTTGTGAAAAGCACTATACAAATAAAAATTACTTGGAAAAAAATTACTGTATTTAACAGTGTGCTGTTTTGCAATAAAATCAATTACATTTTTAAAATGGCATATCGGATGAAACTAGAGACTCTACTGTTTTGACTCAAACAGGTTTTGATGTAAAAACTGAATGAGGTTTCTTACCAGATGTAGTTATTTTTTCTCCCAAAGACAAAATCAGCTGAAATTGGTGCCATGTTGTTTTGTCACACTATGTCCATTGAAAGTTTAACCCTTTAAAGACAGCCTAAAGTCTCCTGAACTGAGATCAGTCAGTTTAGATTAAATTAAATTATGCATTTTGTACAAAGCCAAAGTGTAATGTGCATGCATGTGGACACAATATCTCAGGATATTAAGCCATTTGTTGATTCATTTTACTGAAGAGTTTAAACTGTGTGCTTTAAAAACATTACTTGATTGACCATCCCAACCTGACAAAGCAACATAAGCTCAAACAATGGCATGAGTTTGGGGTGGGACCATCTATTTTTGACCAATGGAAACCTTTTTCAGGGGATCTTTCTGAAAACAATTATCATTCATGCAATTTCCTTTGGTGAAACTATTGGAGCAGAAACCTTTAAGAAAGAAGTAGAGTTTATTTTGAAGATCTATCTTCCTGACCTTTAAGCAATGCAAATAATTTTCCCATGTAACAAGAATAAGGTAGGACAGATGTATTTCTATTATGTTGTTCAGCTGGTTTGCAGTGTGTCGATGATCTGAGCTATCGTGTTCTAGCAGATAGAGCTCACTGCTGAATCTAGTGAACATTAAGGAGTAAAGGTCTATATTAACAAGCTCAGAGCTTGTCAGCCACCACCTTCTGAGCTCCATTTTGTTCCAATTAGTCCTCCTCACCTGGAGCACAACCTGTGCCATGAAAGGAGACTTATATAGTGGGTTATGACACTGAGTAAAAATAACGTGATTTTCCATTCTCATTAAAAAAGATTAATATTATGCTCACATTCCTTATATAGACAGTTTTCTTATTAATGCCTTCTGCTCCAAAAATTCAATAGCACAATGTTCCTGTCTCAATTTACAGTGCATATCTCTGTATAAGGTCTAGTCTATTTTCCCAAGTTTCATGAGGGAAATTAACAACTCGTGAATGCACTTGTTCTCAGCCCCCGCAATCTCCCTCAATTCAGAGCTCTGGGAGTGAAGGTGTGAATGGAAAACTGGAGAGGTTAACCAATCACTCGGAAATGGAACTTTGCTGGCATGAGCTAATTATAAGATTTTGTTTGTGTTTTTGCAGGCGGTTTCACAGGAAGAGCTTTTTTAGAGTTAGCTCGGGGAATAGAGGCTCTCCTCACCTTTCGCACGCTAGGCTGTCACCGCTAGGCTTATTAGCCTGTCGCCCTTAATGATGCTGTGCTAGAGAGGACCACAGTTACCATAGAAAAAGTTGCCATAGTGCTGCAATGAAACTTTTCAACATTGCAGACTCTGCCTCTGATTTAGAAACAAAGTAACAGTTCAGAGAGCCAGCACTCATTCTATCACTCCTTTAATTTGGCAAAGATGTGTTTACTGCCTGTGCATTATGTGGGCCACTGAAACTTTATCACAGAGGAAAGTGAATATTGTAATTTTTGTCTTGGCAGAGCTCCAAGGAAGATTCTTTATTTCTCCTTTAAAGAAATTAATAAAAAGTGCTATATTACATGTATATGTAATATAAAATACATATATATATATATGTATTACTTTTATATTTAATATATGCTATATTACAATGCTATATTACAAGCTTTTACAGTGTGTCTTTTACAACATATTCTTTTCTCTTGCACAAAGCCTTTAGGAATATTCTAAATAGGCCTCTCTCTCTCTCTCTCTCTCTCTCTCTCTCTCTCTATATATATATATATATATACAGTATATATATATATATATATATATATATACAGTGAGGAAAATAAGTATTTGAACACCCTGCTATTTTGCAAGTTCTCCCACTTAGAAATCATGGAGGGGTCTGAAATTGTCATCGTAGGTGCATGTCCACTGTGAGAGACATAATCTAAAAAAAAAATCTAAATGCATCTAATTTAGGATAATAAATGGAGTGGAGGTGGACATTTTAAAGGCAGACTAACAGGTCTTTGAGGGTCAGAATTCTAGCTGATAGACAGGTGTTCAAATACTTATTTGCAGCTGTATCATACAAATAAATAGTTAAAAAATCATACATTGTGATTTCTGGATTTTTTTTTTTAGATTATGTCTCTCAGTGGACATGCACCTACGGTGACAATTTCAGACCCCTCCATGATTTCTAAGTGGGAGAACTTGCAAAATAGCAGGGTGTTCAAATACTTATTTTCCTCACTGTATATATATATATATACACCTTAGCTAAATACATTTAAACCCAGTTTTTCACAAGCCCTGACATTTAATCATAGAAAACATTCCCTTTTTAGGATCGCTACATTATTTTAAGAATGTGAAATATCCGTATAATAGTAGAGAGAATGATTTATTTCAGATTTTATTTCTTTCATCACATTCCCTGTGGGTAAGAAGCTTCCATACACTTTGTTAGTATTTGGTAGCATTGCCTTTAAATTGTTTAACTTGGGTCAAAATTTTTGGGTAGCCTTCCACAAGCTTCTCTCAATAAGTTGCTGGAATTTTGGCCCATTCCTCCAGACAGAACTGGTGTAACTGAGTCAGGTTTGTAGGCCCCCTTGCTTGCACATGCTTTTTCAGTTCTGTCCACAAATTTTCTGTCAGATTGAGGTCAGGGTTTTTTGATGGCCACTCCATTTTTCAATTTTTGAGGTATGCTTGGGGTCAATGTCCATTCGGATGACCGACCGAGCTTTAACTTCCTGGCTGATATCTTGAGATTTTGCTTCAATAAATCCACATAATTTTCCTTCCTCTTGATGCCATATATTTTGTGAAGTGCACAAGTCCCTCCTGCAGCAAAGCACCCCCAAAACTTTATGCTGCCACCCCTATGCTTCGCGGTTGGGATGGTGTTCTTTGGCTTGCAAGCCTCACCCTTTTTCCTCTAAACATAAAGATGGTCATTATGGCCAAACAGTTAAAAAAAGATTAATTAGATCAGAGGACAATTCGCCAAAAATTAAGATCTTTGTCCCCATGTGCAAACTGTAGTCTGGCTTTTTTATGGCGGTTTTGGAGCAGTGGCTTCTTCCTTGCCGAGTAGCCTTTTAGGTTATGTCGATATCAATCTTGTTTTGCTGTGGATATAGAGACTTGTCTACCTGTTTCCTCCAGCATTTTCATAAGGTCCTTTGCTGTTGTTCTGTTATTTATTTGCACTTTTCACATCAAAACACGTTAATCTCTACGAGACAGAATGTGTCTCCTTCCTGAGCGGTATGATTGCTGCATGTACCCATGGTGTTTATACTTAAGTTTTATTGTTTGTACAGATGAACATGGTACCTTCAGGCTTTTGGAAATTGCTCCCAAGGATGAGCCAGACTTGTAGAGGTCCACAATTGTTTTTCTGAGGTCTTGACAGATTTCTTTTGATTTTCCCATGATGTCAAGCAAAGAGGCACTGAGTTTGAAGGTAGGCCTTAAAATGTATTCACAGGTACACCTCCAATTCAGTACACCTTCAATCAGAAGCTAATTGACTAATTGTCTAAAGGCTTGACATAATTTCTGGAATTTTCCAAGCTGCTTAAAAGCACAGTTAACTTGTAAGTGTATGTAAAAGTCTGATCCACTGGAATTGTGATATAGTCAATTAAAAGTGAATCTGTCTTTTAAACAATTGTTAAAAAATTACTTCTGTCATGCACAAAGTAGATGTCCTAAATGACTTGCCAAAAAAAAAAAAAAAAAAAAAAAAAAAAGTTTGCTAATATGAAATCTGTGGAGTGGTTAAAAAATGTATGTAAACCTCTGACTTTAACTGTGTTTAGATATATATATACAGTATATATGCTATCTAAGGTGATCAGCAGTTACAGAAATACTCAAACCAGCCCATCTGGCATCAAAAATCATGCCATGTCAATCATGTTTCCCCCCATTCTGATGGTTGATGTGAACATTAACTGAAGCTCCTGAACCGTATCTGCATGAGTTTATGCACTGAACTGCTGCCACACGATTTGCTGATTAGATAATTGCATGGATTATTGTTGGTGCCAGATGGGCTGGTTTGAGTATTTCTGTAACTGCTGATCTCCTGGGATTTTCACATACAACAGTCTCTTGAATTTACTCAGAATGGTGCCAAAAACATCCAGTAAGTGGCTGTTCTGTGGACAGAAATGCGTTGTTGATGAGAGAGTTCAACTGAGAATGGCCTGACTGGTTCGAACTGACAGAGTCTATGGTAACTCAGATAACCGAGTGTCTTATCCAGCCTCTGCAGGTGTAACCGGCCCTGTTCGCCCCGCTCCGAAAGGGACTCGAACCGGCATCGCCGGTGTGGGAGGCGGGTGCTCTAACAAGGAGGCTAAAGGCTACAGCCTCTAGCATCAGTCGCTAGTGCACCTCTTGAGGTCAGGAGAGTGAGGTTTACACACTGCACAGCTATCTACCAGCTGGCTCCCGTTACACTCACCCCCCTAAACCTCACTCCCATCCGGGTCACAGCTGCTTCATATTCATTTGGTGTCTTTTCAGCACCCTGTCAATGGTTGAGATGCTGACTGTTTGGATGTTTTCAAAGATGTTGTTGTCCTCTATAATTACACTGTTTATCTCCCTTAGACTTATGGCATTGTATTTTACAACCATGGAGCCTCCAAATAGACTCCTCCTGTTCAGGTGTGAAAAGGGGCCCTCTGCCACCCCTGTGAAGTTGTCTTGCAGTCCTACGTGGAAAAAATATAGTAATGCAAAACACAAAATAAAATGATAAAAATAAATAAAAGATAAAATGTCACTGTTTACATGTAAAGTATACTTACTGTATATTGTAAAATGCAAGTGGAATACTGTAATATTGTATGAAGCATTACAGAAAGTATACAGTATTACAGTACAGTGCCTATTGTTAGATTACATACCTGTTCTGTCAACGAAACGTCTGAATGATTGAGGACACAGCTCTTCTCCCAACATTTGGCTGCACCCTTCGACCAGCCTTGGCCATTGTATGCCCATTATTGAGAATGTGGTCTACAAGTGTGGCTCTTATCTCATCAGGAACACGCATATGTCCTCGGGCTCTTCTACCTCTTCCTCTGTTTTGTCTCCCAACTCCTCCGCCACGCAGCCTCACTCCTCTTCCTCTTCTTCTTTTCTCTGGCTGTTGACCCTGTCCAATTCATTGTCCTTCCATTGTCAGACATTGAAACATTGTGTTGTGCTCCAGCTATATATATATACTTGCCAGTTGATGGTTCATGAGATGCACCTTCGTTAGAGGAAGTCAAGATTCACCTGGGAGCAATTTACCAATTCAGGACAGATTTAGAAAAAAAGTCTAATGGAAATGTATAGAAATACGCTTGACATATTATGACAACTTGTTCAACCATTTTGCATGTAAAGACTTATGCTATGAACTAATGCCTAAATGTTGTGGGGGGTGAGACTATTCAACAGAGACCCATTATAATACATTTTGATCAACATGACATAAGCAATTGATAATGTAGGAAACAGCAGAGAATTGTACATAATCATTTGCATGGATGTACCAAAGCATTGCAACTTGCAACTTGCATTTGCAACAAAGAAATGAGAAACTGCTTTTTTGATGTGCACAAGTGACACAATGATGTGAAGATGTAGTTGTGAGAATTTCAATTCTGATCTGAGAAATGTACCAAAGCGACTGAGAAAAACTGTAATGTTGTGGCTGATCGTGTATATGTATACTCTCAGGAACAGAAATACTCGAACCATCCTGTCTGACACCAACAATAATGTCACAGTCTAAATCACTGAGATCACATTTTCCCCCATTCTGATGGTTGATGATTTTATATAATGCACTGCTGCAACACTATTGGCTGATTAGATAATTGCATGAATAAGTAGGTGTACAGGTGTATCTAATAAAGTGCTCAGTAAGTTTATATACTGAATATCATATAATATCATATTTTGTATTGACTTTTAAAAATAAATCTTGAGAAATATTGGAGTTCTATACATGTGAATTGCGGTATCTTAATCAAAATATCAGTGCTTTGTCCTGATCTCTCTTTTCTGGTAAGAGGTTATGCCCATGTTCAGTGAGTGTCCTGATTAAGGCAGTACCCTTCTGTCATGTTCAACATGTTGTGTTGATGTAGTTACACTAGGGGTCTCTCTTGAGAGCCTCACTTACCTCTTATCTTTGAGAAAAGGTCAATGAGAATTGGTGAACAGAATTTGCATGCCCCTCCCCCCGGACATATGGGTATAAAAGTAGGGAAGCGTGCGTCTGTTCAGACAGATTTTTTCTTCGAAGCCGAGCAGTTGGGTTTCAGCAAGCTGAGTAAACCCACTGCTGTTTGACTTACCTCTACAGAGCATACTCTGTTGGAGGCTTTTCTCTTCTTCTGCACGCCAGTGCAGACTATGCCCCTGGGTGCTTCGACAGCCCTTCTAAAAGAGTATATACATCTGAAAGAGTATATTTCTCTAAAAGAGTACACATTGACATTGAACGTCTTTTTAAAGATGCTTCTTTCCCCATCCAGTTCCGAGATGAGGCCGGCCCACCTTACGGCCAGTCTGATGTCTCTTTCGGAGTCCCCGAGCTAGATGAGTTTCGGTGCTGCATCTGAGAGCGTCTTGGCGGACTCCGACGCCGAGGACTCGACTGGGCTAGCGCCTTCGTGTGTGCTGGCCCAGTCTGAGGCCGACGGCGGGCTATCCACTATGCTTGCCCACTGGACTGGAACCCTCCGTCCTCCCCTCAGCCCTTGCGGCTAGACGATTGGTTACTGCTCCCCCCCCGGTTCCTTTCTTCCCAGAGGTGCAATATGCGCCTCTGGGAAGAGTCATAAGTCATGGAGGGCACCTTTCACTTCCCGAAACCGACTTCCTCACTTGTCTGATCTCACTACCCTTGACGGCGGGGTGGTCCACGGGTACACAGAGCTCCCCCAGGTGGATAAGGCAGTTGCGGTGCAGCTGTGCCCGCAAAACGCCGCCACCTGGTGGGATCGACCGTCACTCCCCTAGAAGGCCTGTAGGTTGATGTCGTCTCTGGCGACCAAGGCCTACAGCGCCGCTGGACAGGCCGCCTCTGCCCTGCATGCCATGGCCCTCCTGCAAGTCCACCAGTCCAAGGCATTAAAAGTTATGCACCTGGGTAGTCATGATCCTGATGTGCTTCAGGAACACCTCACCCTCTGGCCACAAAGATCAGAGCACTTGGACAGGCGATGGCCACCCTCGTGGTCAAGGAATGCCACCTGTGGCTGAATCTGGTTGAGATGCAGGACTTTGACAAGGCTCACTTTCTCAACGACCCCATCTACCAGATCGGCTTATTCGGCGAAACCATTGAGGACGCATTTCCCCAGTGAGCCTACTTGCACAAGGCCTGTGTAAGGTCAGCGAGTACGAGGAACAAATCACTCTTGTGACCTCTGGAACCTCCACGTCTGGCCCTTGGATGGGATGTGGAAGATCTAAGTGGTCTACCACCATCCGTTGTAGACACGATCAGAGCCAGAGCTCCCTCTACCAGGCAGCTTTATGCCCTAAAGTGGTGCTTATTTGAAAATTGGTGTTCATCCTGATCTGAAGACCCACAGAGGTACACAGTCAGGTCAGTGCTCTGATTCCTTCAGGAGAGGCTGGAGGGGCGACTGTCCCCCTCCACCTTGAAGGTGTATGTAGCCACCATAGCGGCTCACCATGACGCAGTGGACGGTAAGTCATTAGGGAAACACGTCATGATCATCAGGTTCCTTAGAGGCGCCCAGATGCTGAACCCTCCTAGGCCATGCCTGTTCCCGTCATGGGATCTCTCCATGGTCCTCTCGGGGCTTCAGAGAGTCCTGTTTTTTTTGCCACTAGGGTCAGTCAAACTAAAGGCCCTCTCCTTAAAGACACCCCTCCTGATTGCACTCACTTCCATCAAGAGGGTTGGGGACCTGCAAGCGTTCTCTGTCAGTGACATTGCCTGGAATTCGGTCCGGCAGATTCTCACATCATCCTGAGACCCTGACCTTCGGTACGTACCCAAGGTCCCTACAAGCCCTTTCGGGGATCAGGTAGTGAACCTGCAAGCACTGACCCGGGAGGAGGCAGAACCTGCCTTAGCGTTGCTGTGTCCGGTGCATGCTTTGCGCACCTATTTGGATCGCATGCAGAGCTTTAGACGCTCTGAGCAGCTCTTTGTCTGCTTTGGTGGACAGCGGACAACAGACGCTTGCCCACTGGATCGTGGACGCCATTGCGTTGGCCTAACAGACCTAGGCCATGCCCACCCCCTTGCGGGTTTGAGCACACTCTACAAGGAGTGTGGCATCCTTGTGGGCACTGGCCAATGGCACGTCTCTAGCAGACATCTGCAGAGTGGCGGGCTGGGCAAATCCCAATACCTCCGTGAGATTTTACAATCTCCTTTACAGGTCCGAACATGTAGAATCCAGTAATAAGCTGGCCGGGTGTATCACTTGCGCATTGCGCCTTTCCCCTCCCCTGAGGAAAAGACATGCACTCTACTCCCCAGTCAAGTCCACAAATTATGGACCCTGGATATCCTTCCTCCCTAGCCCTCTGGCTCAGAATTCTGCGAAGGAATTTGCCAGACCCACTGCAGGCTCCAGGTTGCCTGTACTGGAACAGGTGATCCACAGGTACAGATTACTCTGGTAACCCCCTGTGATGTATTTTCTAGGGTACGGTCCCCCTGTTGGTGGACCCGCATCTCCCTTGGGCAGAGTTCCCTTTGCCCTTCGGCCGCTGTTTTTATAGAGCTCCTCCCTGTCGTGGCAGGACCTACCACCGCACCAATTCCATATGTGGCTGGTAAGCCCATGTGACATATTTGCCAAAAGTTAACCTCCGCGGGATCTTTTCCCCCTGAAAGAATAGGATAGGAAAAGAACACCTTTTCCGATGCGTGTTATAGCGTTAGATGGCCTCAGCCGCATCTAACACTCTAAAGAGAGAAAACATAGGGAGAGAAAAGGCCACAGCTGGCTCGGCCTTCTCCCATGCTTGTTACTTTGCTTCCCCCCCCTCAGGGATGTGGGGAACTACATGACGTCTTTTGGGGCATTAGGGAAGTTTATGTGCAGTCTGATGCACCTGCTATTCTTGCACGCAGCAGCTTGCTTTCACCTGCATTCACCTGATGGAGGGAACGAGACATTGTGTCCTTCTTGCCACAACACTGTACTAGCTGCTGAAATGGCAGCTGAAATTTCTTTCTGCTCCTCAGCTCAAAACCTGTCTGAACAGATGCAAGCTTCCCTCCTTTTATGCTAGTATGTCTGGGGGAGGGGCATGCAATTTCTGTTCGCCAAATCTCATTTGCCTTTTCTCAAAGATAAGAGGTAACCGAGGCTCTCATGAGAGACACCAAGTGTCACTATATCAATGCAACATGTCGTTCCCTCCATCAGGGAACGGAGGTAACAACAGTAACCAAGACGTTTTCCTTTTAAGAAATTGTCTAGTCAGGTTACTAAATCTTAATTTAGTTATAACTTCTTTCAGTTTCATTTATCTTCATTTTATTGGTGTAATGATTCAGTAACCCAGACACAAATATGTCCATGTTAAATAGGTATCAACAACGTTCATAATTCTGAACATTAATTCGTTCAATCTCTACTTCTTGAACAGCTGGACACGAGCATGCTTTAGGAGTAGCAGAAATTGTGAACATTTAACTTTGTCAACGTGCCATGCCTATTTACTCCAGTAAAACTTACTTGCATGCAGCACTGTGTTTGTGGCTGTAAATCTTCAGAAACTGACAAATAAAAATGTTTTCCGTTTATTTTGATTTGCTTGGGATAGGATGGATGGGATATCTGCGAGAGGCACGTGTAACAGACCTCAGCAGCAAATGTGTCTGCTCAGCACTGGTCTGGCTAAGGCTTGCATATTCCACCTCATGAATAGGAGATGGGCACGTATGTGGCCTAAACCTTGCCCATCTCATGCTCCATCTGGATTCATCATCTTTAAGTATGTAATGTGTTTGGGGTTTGAAATCTGTCAACAATTCACAATATTCACATTCACAGTATAACACAGATATATATATATATATATATATATATATATATATATATATATAGATAGATAGATAGATAGATAGATAGATAGATAGCACTGTCCTTCAATCTAATTAAGTCACTCCTGGGACATACATGTATAAGGATTATGCAACTGTTTTGCTCTAAGCACTCCATGCTTCTTAAAACACCACATTATGTATTATGTTTTTGTTTCAAGGTTTCATAATGTGCTTCTTTAAAAGATGTTGTAAAATAGTTTGATCATACACCGATCAGCTACAACATTAAAACCACCTGCCTAATATTGTGTAGGTCTCCCTTGTGCCTCCAAAACAGTGCCAACCCTCATCTCAGAATATCATAGTCCAAGTACCTGTTATATATGTTGATTTCTACAACGTGACTGAACTATTCTTACTGTGTTTATTTGAGAAAATTGCAAGTCTGTTTTAGTGACGCTTGTGTCACAGAAATTACACACTTCAGCTGGAACTCATTTTTATTTTTTCTGAGCTCAATGTTACACCCATGATATCCTCTTATGTCCTTTTTGGTATATTCACAGTCAATTTGTCTTCCTCTTTTCTATCTCGCAGTCCTTTTTTAGTTACTCTTTTATTTTTGATTCCCTCTCTGCCTTACCACTCACGCAAGTGCCCTGTTTTATATAATTTATTTATTTATTAAAGAAACTCATGGACTCCCCATGGATCTCTGGCACCACAGATTAAAAATTTATGTTGTGGTTCAAACAAGCCCTGTGTCTGCCGCCTGGGTCAGAACGGCTGGCTGAGCCGAATCGGCCAGGCCAGATCACATTGTGTGTGGGTGGACAGCACTCAGATATATCAGAGCTTGCATTACACAACATCAGTAATAACATTACTAATGCAGGCAGTGCTACAGTCTACTCTTAAGCTCTCTTGAGTGTTGGCCAGAGGTAACAATTCAGAAACACGTAATTGAGTACAGTAAGTTTTGATCCAATGAAGATTTTTTAAAATATCTGCTTTTTAAGTTATTTTTCCTCCCAGGTTGCGCAGTTTGTTTTTTTGTTGTTGTTTTTTTCACCCAAAAAGACTTGAGTCATCATTTAATACCTCTCATGTTGGGAAGAGTGTTAGCCTGAGTTACCATTCACTTTCATTGCATCTTTCCATACAATGAAAGTGAATGGTGACTGAGGCTTACATTCTGCCAAATATAATATGCCCTTTTGTGTTCCACTAAAGAAAGAAACTCCCACAGGTTTGGATGACAATATTTCCGTGATTATAATATGCAGTTGATGCTCACTTGCATTTCTGTGTATTCTGGGAATTTCAAGGGAATTAACATTTAAGATACTGAAATGATTATGACTCCATGGGCAGTGTTCTACCATTTTATTGACCAGATTGAGACACAACCTAAATATCCCTGTGACAGTAATCATCAAAGTGCATCAATCTTTCTAATTTCTTCAGTCATTTCCATTTCCCTGCCTTAACGATTCTGGAAGAATTCTTTGTCTTCTTTGCAACTCATGAACTACTTGGTTTTCTGTCCTTCTCCAGATCATCATTAAATGTTGATGGGGACGAGTGAAACCAATAATCCTTAGACCTCACTACAAAAACATCACTGAAAATCAATAGGTTTGCAGCAGTGAGGGAATGAAGCTAGCAGGGAGTGTGAGAGAAAGAGAGAGATAGAGAGAGCGATAGAGAGGGAGAGAGAAAACTCTCCTATTAAATATTAATTATGCATTTCCTCAAGGGACTCAGGAGAGTGCTGGTGATTTGCTGTCTGACCCAATTAAGAACTTCCTGCATATCTCACTTAGGTTCACAGTGACTTCCATCTGTAGTTTTAATGTCAATAGGTATAGGTTATGGAGAAAGCGGAAGCAATGGAACAGGAGGGCTAGTCTGGGGTCTCTTGGTGAGAACTAGTATGTCCCATGAGAACCAGGCTTTGGTACACATAAAGGGATAGTTCACACAAAAAGGAAAACTCTGTCATCATTTACTCAACCCTCAAGTTGTTCCAAACCAGTGTGACTTTCTTTTTCTCTGTGGTACACAAAAGGAGATGTTAGGCAGCATTGAATTTCATTGCATCTTTCTTCAATATCACATATGTGTTTCTCCCATATCCTGTATCAAGGTAAGGGATGTGAGACTTTATGTTCTGTTATAACAATAAAGCTTTGTTAGAATCTTCTATTTATAACTAAAAACCAAGAAACCCACAAATTCAAACTTTTGTGTTATGGTGACAGTTCTTCATTGGGTCTGAATAGAAAAGCCATTCAATGTCACCCTGCTAGTCTGTTAAAGGAAAATCTTGCCTTGGAAATCGGTGTGCTCTCAGTAGAAATATAATTTTTTGTTTGAGCTTTTGGAAATAAATGAACCATAACAGACTGAAAGACTTTGCACACTGCAATGAAAAAAAGTTTTTTCTCTAATTTAATGGTCTAAGTTGCATCTTTAAACTTATTGTTATGTGCTTTGATCTCAATTACCTATTATTATTACTGGATTTTACAGCTTTAGAAAGACCTGAAACATTTCTCTAATTGTTTCCCAAATGACAGAAATGTAATTGCATATTTACATTTGAACATATATTCTTTAAACTGATTTGCTGGCCTTTATACTTTTTATACTGTATGTGTCTAATCTCAGCTTCATCTCTTTTGAGCCTTTCAAAAGGCACAAACTTGTGAGTGATATTGTTGTAACTCTGTTTGTTCTAGTGCTCGTCCCCAGTCCATGTTCTGCTTCAGTCACAAGAAGGTGTGGCTCCATCTATAAAGGGTTTGCCCAGTGTCTGCTCACCCTGGGAGACAGTCTCTCTGTCAGTGCCCAAAAAGATGAAGATATGCAGGAGATTGACTCTGTTTGCAAGTAAGGACAAAATCCTACACAAACACATATATGCATGAATGTATATACAGTCATTATGTACAGATGTCTTCATGAGAACACTAATGAGAAGGACTGGTTAAGATTACTTCTCTATAGTGGCCCCCAAAAGTATTTTAACACTCAAGTAACTTAAAAATGTATGATTTGTTATTGCATTAAATAATAAAATATTGAACCAGCTGGCCTTATATGATGTATATATACACTTTTCAAGCAAAATATGCAACAAAAAAGAGTTTGTTAGATTTAAATTATAAAATAAAAGATATACTGTTCACAATTGCAGTAAGACAAAACATATTTAGGCACTGTGGCAGGGCGGAGGGCGGGGCCGGGTCGTGAAGATACACACCCAGTCCCGTATCAGGCTAATCAAGCCTCCGAGAGGGATAAAGGCTGATGGCAGACGATCATTTACGGACATGTCCATCATGTGTGTGTTTGTCCTTTGTTTTAGGTTTATTATTAAACCTTATTTATATTGTCAAGCCGGTTCTCACCTCCTCCTTTCCCTTAAGTCCCTTTACAGGCACCTTTTAGTTGTCAAGCTGTACATAGTTAATGTTATGTATTACACTGCTAGGACACCTGTGTGAACATAAGGGTTTACGGTAATAGCAAAAAATGACTGTGAAAGGTGAAGTTAGTACTGATAAACTGTCTAGCATTTTTGCCAGATACACCTTTTGACTTAATATTTTGTTAACTAGTGCTCTGAAATTCATAAATTTTAAGTGTGGCTTTAAGGAATATTCCAGGTTCAATACAATGTAAGCTCAATCGACAGCATCTGTTGCATATTATTGATTACCACAAAAAATTATTTTGACTTGCCCCTCCTTTTATATATATATATATTAAAAAAAAGCAAAAATCTGGGTTCCAGTGAGGCACTTACAATGGAAGTGAATGGCGGACAATCCATAAACTTTCAGTAGTATAGTTACAAGACGTTAATAATATGCGTGTTAATATGATTTTAGTGTGATAAAATTTCTAAAATCTAACCTTTTCTGTGTGAAGTTATAGACAGTTTTACAACTTTGTTGCCATGACAAGATAATATCAACAAACCCTAAAATGACTTTAAAAATGATGATTCAAACAACTTTATAGCTAAAAAATACATGAGTTTTAACAGAATAATTCATGTTTGTGCTTTTATAAAATTACAATCTTCACATTTCTGCCTTTTAAACCCTCCAAAATTTGGCTCATTCACTTCCATTGTAAGAGCCTAACTGCAAATTAAATTTTTCTTTTTTAAAGGAAAGGATGGACAAGGCGAAACTATTGTGGTAATTAGCATTATGCCACAAATGCTGTCGACTGAGATTAACTTGCATTGAACCAGGAACTTTCCTTTAATTGTCCAGATAGAATTTAGGACCATAGTATATTTACCTTCTGTAAAATACCTCACTCCCACTTCAGGATAATTTGCCATATGCTGTTCATTGCATTGTCACAGAGAGTATGTGATATAGATTACCACAGTTCACTGACATGACACCTCATTTATTCTCCATCTTTCTTTGTTTCTTTCATCTCGTTCTCTCATTCTCTCTTCTGCTTTTTTCTCTATTTCTTTCTCTGCTCACTCATCTTTCTTCTCCTCCCATATGCTTAAGTAGATTTTATAATTAAAGTCTATGTCTCTCTTTCTCTGTTACCTCTTACTCAATTCTGTCTGACACTCTATAGATCATGCATCTATGATATGACTTTATATTATGTCACACCCTGTCACTGCAGTAACTCTTTAAGAATTTATTGTGTAGCAGCATGGTGCTTTTAAACAACAGGCACCTTTATATCCTCCATTCTGTCTCTTCATCTTTTACAGTGACATCATCATTAAAGAAAACTAAATGAAAACATTTTCATTAACCGTAATAATAACAATAAGACAATAATAACATTATTTGAATTTCCTAACCAAAATAGATTTTAATTTCTCCAAAACAAAATAAAATAAAATAAAACTGACTTAAATTATACATTAGTAAACATTTACAACTCACCCTTATTAAATAAGCAGTGACATCAGATAGTGACAGCACTAGACAGCCCTGAAAAATTGAATGCCCTTTAACATATTTCAGTCACGACAACTCTCTGAATAAATCTATTCAGAGAGTTATAACGAATGTAACGTGTTGATATGTGTGATCTTGGTGGACTAGACCTGCTTACATTGCTGCTGCTACTGCAGAGCAAGTACGAAGACTTGCTGCTGCTAGAACATACATAGACATGCTGCTGCTCCTCAATAATAAACTGGCAGCGGCTATTTGCACTATGCAATAAATGCTATTTGCGTGTTAAGTGTAAATATCAACAAAAAGCATTTTCTATGCACTGTGTAAATAGCGTTCGATTATATTTGCACCCCTAATTAAATACTGACATACAGTATCATTGTTTATTGTGTTTATTTAGAGTCCCCCAGATATATCCCCCAGAAATATGGTTACTATATTAACACCATATTACTGTAGTAACACCATGGTTAATTGCATTAAAACTATGGCTTCTTCTAAAAAACATGGTTACTTCAATTACTATTGTAAAATCGTGGTTAATTTTACCCAGATCAAACCTTTCCAAATCACTGCGAGAAAATCAACCTTATTATACATTTTTATTTATTATTATAATAGTAATAGTAAGGAATTATTATATTTTTGTCATTACATTTTTATTTATTGATTATTACAATAAACATAGTAAAGCAAAAACAATTATACACAGAATCAACATTTAAACACCCCCAAATAAAGGACTTTGCTATGCTATTAGATTGCTTGAAATAAGAGAAGGGGACATCTATAGGGGAGACTGTAGCAGGTAGTAAAATTTTGGAATACAATACATTTTAAAAACATTAACCTTCCATATCATAGATAAATGTAATGAAGCCCACCTGCCCACATTGCTCAAAAACCTTTTTATTAGAGGGCCAGAATGAACTCTAAATAAATCAAACACATTTTCTGAGCATAAAATGCCCAAATACTTAGCGAGTATAATACTTATCCTTGGGGCCACAGGAAGGTACCAGGCTGAAAAGCCACTACTGGGCAGTACGCTGTCAGAGCCAAAGCTTCGGATTTAGACCAATTGACCCTGTATCCTGAAATCTTAAAAAAGGAATTAATAATTCTGTGGAAGCAAGGCGAAGATCTTGAAAGGTCAGAGACGAATAATAAAATATCACCTGTGTAAAACAAAAGCTTATGCACCACACCACCCCTGGAAAATCATCCTCCTTTCTTATCGCAGCTGCTAATGTTTCCAGGGCAAGATAGAACAGTAATGGGCAAAGAGGGCAACCCTGCCGGGTGCCCCTATCCAGAGTGAAATAATCTGAAATGAATCAATTTGTTTGTACATCCACTAACGGGTGTCTATAAAGTAACTTAATCCAACCAATAAAAGTATTCCCGGACTCGTACATTTCCAAAATCTTAAAAAGATAATCTCGTTCTACCATAACATATGCCTTTTCTGCATCAAATGAGATGGCAGCAACCAGAGTCTGATCATTATTATCATTCGCTATTG
The DNA here is from genome assembly GCA_032164185.1 of Moxostoma hubbsi. Classification (NCBI taxonomy): domain Eukaryota; kingdom Metazoa; phylum Chordata; class Actinopteri; order Cypriniformes; family Catostomidae; genus Moxostoma; species Moxostoma hubbsi. The sequence continues at coordinate 21,069,654 of JAVLUX010000019.1, forward strand.
ATCACATGACATTGATGAAACACCAGAAGATTTATCAGAAGAGCCGCCGCGTCCCCGAATAAACCCACCTGATCTATATGTTTAAGAGATCTCATAACTTAATCGGTTAGCCAAAATTTTTACAATATTATAACATCTAGCTGGATCAGGGAAATTGAATGGTAACTCTTACACTCGCTTGGATCTTAGTCCTTTTTAAGAATCAGACTGATATGGGCTTGTGTCATGGTTGGCAGAAGCTTTCTATTCTTTAATGATTCCGTATAAACTTCTAGTAAATGTGGAGCCAATTCTGTAGCATAAGATCTAAAAAAGATCCTGTAGGCAAGGCCTTAAATACCCCGCCAAACTCCTCCAAGGTTATCTCAGATTCAAGATAATTTTTTTGCTCTTTCATCAGTTTAGGGAGTTCTAATGATTCCACGAAGTTTCTGATATCTTCATTAGTTGACGAAGATGTGGAACTATAGAGATCAAGATAGAATTCTTTAAAAGCATTATCAATTCACCAGCAGCAGCTTTCACTGGGGGAATGGTAGAAAGAGACTCTCTCTCATTTTTATTTCTTGTAAAAAACTTCCCTGCTTTGTCTCCGGACTCAAAGTATGACTTTTTTGCCCTGAATAGCCAAAACTCCACCTTCCACGTCAAAATAGTATTATATCTGTATTTCAGTCAATTTTCCGAGGCCATCAAACAACATTCGGCGCTTCAACACTGCCTCTGCACCTTTAATATTCCCTTCAAATTCCACAAGTTCCCGTGCTTTGGATTTTTTGAGGAATGAGGAATATTGTATGATCCGACCCATAAGAACCGCCTTAAGTGCCTCCCAAGCCACACCCACAGAGGATACTGAGGACCAGTTGGTCTCCATATAGACATTGACTTCCGCTTTTAACATTTGTTGGAATTCAGGATTTTTCCAAAGGGATTCCTTAAAGCGCCAACTATATGATTTATTTTTCTCCGTATGTGGCAACACATCCAAACGCACCAGGGCGTGATCTGAGACAAAAATGTTTCCAATTGAACAATCAACAACAGATGAAATAAGGGACTTAGATATAAACAAAATCTATTCTAGAATAAATCTTATGGGCTGATGAAAAAAATTATAGTCCCTCCCAGATGGTCCAAAAGTCTCCAAATTTCTGTAAGACCAAGATTTTTACACATGCTGTGAAGTGTCACTGTTGCTCTAGGGGGCTTACACACTTTCGCTTCACTGTGACCAAGGAGTCCATCAAAAGATTAAAGTCTCCTCCCAATATTATACCATAAGGGGTGCCAGCGGCTTGCAACATCCCTTCAAGATATATAAAAAAAGCCCTGATCATCAGCGTTAGGTGCGTAAATATTAGCCAAAATCAACTTTTGCCCCTGATTTTTTGCTAAAATAATAATGACTCTTCCTAATTAATCTTTAATAGAGGTATTTGAATTGTAGATGCTTACTTAACAGTGTAATGACTCCCCTGCTGTTACTTGAGCCAGCACTAAAGAAAACATGTCCACCCCTTATCTTCCCAAATTTATCTGCTTCCTGCCAGGAAAGATGCATTTCTTGAAGAAACACAATATCATATTCCTTACGTTTAAGAAAAGAAATAACCTTCCTCTTTTTAAGGGGTGCCCCAACCCATTCACATTCCACGTGGAGAGAGACAGTCCACTCATATTAACATTTGACATTTTGGCATATTAGAAAAATGTATTGTGTCAAAAACTAAATTATAAAGATCACATTCCAACATCAGAGCAACAAACAAACCCCTGAACATCCCCCAGAACAAAAAAAAACGCGCACATTAACCCCATGCACGACAGCGCCAACCAGCGTCCATCCCTTTAAACTCAATCAGTCCATGTATGCCTACGAGATCCCTCACAACAACTTTTGCTGTTGGATTGCTCAAGTATGTTTCTATACAAATTATGTGAGACAGAAAATAATCTATAAAACAACTCCGTCTAATAGGAGGCATAAGCACAAAGAACATGCAGATTCATCCACAAACTGTCCCGAAAGAGTGTTATTCCACAAAACATACTCCAGCCGCTAGACAGAACCAACACAAAAAGAAACAAAGAAGGCGCTCAGCTTCCTCAGACAGTCAAATGAATGTTCAGTGAGTCGTCGAGAGCATCACACAATGACTTACTCATTCCATTTACTTTATGAAGGACATCGCTTGCTGTAGGCGTGTAAATACTTTACGTAAACCCTTAGTATCTATTCTCAATTCAGTCAGGAACATCAGTGCAAAAGCAACCTTCCATTGATGTAAGAGTTTCTTACTCATTCCTTAAATCAATCACGTTCCCCGTCTGTCGCTCACTTCGACGTTGTGTGGAAGAAGCGACACTAGGGGTCTCTCTTGAGTGCCGAATATGTCTCTGATCTATGATAAAAGGCCAATGAGAAGTTGGCAGACAGTATTTGCATACCCCGCCCCCGGACATACGGCTATAAAAGTGGGGAAATACGTCGAGTTCATTTCAGAAATTTTCTTCGGAGCCGATGGTTGTGCATGCAGTCAGCTGCGTGTCACACACCTGTTCTTGCTTCTGTTCCTCTGATGCTCTGCCTGCTGTTGGATCTACGGCGCACTTCAGTGGCTTTTCTCCTGGGGATGGGAGTGGGAGCGGGTGCCCTCGGACCACCCACCCCCCAGCACGCTCGTTGACTCCCGTCCATGCTCGAGGCAACAGCGGCTAGCCTCACGGCCAGCCTGCCTATCCTCTAGAGCTCGAGGTGTATGACCTCGCCGCTGCATTGGAGAGTGCGGCATCTGATGCGGATGAATCCCCTGGGCTTCCGCCTTCGGGCCAGCATGCCCAGGCTGAGGCTGACATGCAGATGACCGACATGCTTTCCCGGGCAACCGCCAGCGTGGGGCTGGACTGGAACCCTCCGTTCTCCCCACAGCCATCACGGTTGGATGACTGTTTCCTTGGGTCTGCACGCTGCTCACAGCTTTGCCCCCCCCCGGTCCCGTTTTTCCCGGAAGTGCATGATGAGCTGACGTCTTCATGGAAAGCACCCCTCTCCACGGGTACACGGTGACTCCCCAGATGGACAGGGCTGTTGCGCTCCACCTGTGCCCCGGAAACCCTACCACCTGGCGGGGTCGCCCTGTGCTCCACTCCAAGGCCTGTAGAACGACGTCTTCATTGATCGCCAAAGCCTACAGTGCCACCGGACATGCCGCTTCCGCCCTGCACGCCATGACCTTCCTGCAAGTCCTTCAGGTCAAGGCAATTAAAGATCTCCATGGGGGTAGCCCTGATCCCGATGTGTTGCAGGAACTGCCCTCAGAGCCACGAAGGTCACAGCGCAGTCACTCGGGCAGGTGATGGCCACGCTCGTGGTCCAGGAACGTCATCTGTGGCTGAACTTGGTCGAAATGCATGAGACTGACAAAGCTCGCTTTCTCAACACCCCGTCTCCCAGTTCGGCCTCTTCGGCGACACCTTCGAGGATTTTGCCCAGCAGTTCTCCGCAGTGAAGAAGCAGATGGAGGCCATTTCACACATCCTGCCCCGCCGCAAGCCTGCCGCCATGGGCCATGCCCCGTCTACTCGCCGAGGGCATCCTCCTGCGGCTAAGAAACACCTTGCTCTGCCTTAACCTGGGCCCAGCTCTCAGCCCCCACGTCGAGCACCCCGCAGGAAGCAGACACCCCCCGGCCGGGTGGATCGCTTGCACCTGGCGCCCTTTCCCTCGGCCGAGGTAAAACTGTGCGCTTTTTCTCCCAGGAGTTTCCACTCATTGGGATCCCTGGTTAATTCCTCCCTAGCCCTTTGGGTCCGCAGTTCAGCGGAGGAACTTGCCGACCCAATCCACTGCGAGTACTTAATCTACCCTGTACTGGAATAGGTGCTCCACAGGACAGGACTCCTACGTGGACTCCCCCTGTGTGTATTGTCCGCGGTATGGTCCCCTTACGAAGTGGACCCACGTCTCCCTTAGGCAGTCCCAGCTGCCCTCCGGTCACATGTTGTAGCAACTCCCCCCTCCTTGAGGCTGGATCTACCACTGCGCCACTTTCCACATGTCGCCTAAGAACCCATGTGATGTATTCGCCACTCTTACCTCCCCCTTCCGGGCAGGTGTGTTCTCTGCAGGGTCTTTTCCCCCTGAAAGAATAGGAAACTGGGTAAGACCCAGATTCCCTCGATGCGTTTAAGGGCCCCGGCAATTCTCGCTCTATGCGGAGAAACATAGAGAGAAAAGAGGCCCAGCCAGGCTCGGCCCATTCCCAGGTTGGCAAGCGTCGTCTTGTTCACCTTTCTAGGGTAACCAGAAACTGTGCACGTAGAATACCTGCCCGCTCCTGTGTCAGCAGTACACGTACACGGCTCAGCGCATGGCGTGATTTAAATTGGACCCCATGTGTCGCTTCTTCGACACAACATCAAAGTGAGCGACAGACGGGGAACGCCTAGGTTACGTATATAACCTCTGTTCCCTGGTGGAGGGAATGAGACGTTGTGTCCTCCCGGCCACGTCGCTGAGCCGAGCCACTGTTGTGGCCGGACAATTCGACATATTTCCCCGCTTTTATACCCATATGTCCGTTGGTGGGGTATGCAAATACTGTCTGCCAACTTCTCATTGGCCTTTTTTCATAGATCAGAGGCATATTTGGCGCTCAAGAGAGACCCCTAGTGTCGCTTCTTCGACACAACGTCTCGTTCCCTCTGGCAGGGAACTGAGGTTACATACATAACCTAGACGTTCTCTCTTGTTGAATTCGCAAAGTCTGGGTTAAAGAAAATGCTGTGGTTCTTCCTAGAAAGCCTTCTTAACTCCTCGTGTAACATAAGATCTTTATCGGATGATCTCAGAAATTTGGCCAGAATTGATCTAGGCCTGTTTCCCTTAGCGAACTCTGTGAGATCTCTCTATTTCCAGCTTATGGCCTGTTATGTCGAGCACACTAAGGAGGAGCTCATCTAGGAATTTCACCAAACTGTGTCCCTGGTCTGCGGCCCTGTCAAGGGTATCAGCTTGAGCACTTAAGTGTCTCCAGAGCCTGAGGATTTTGAATTTTTTTACATATTGTCTTCATAGAACAGTTATGGAACAGGGTATATCGAATCTCACCTGTTTATGACACAAAAAGTATTAAAAACTTGCACCTCGCTGTTCACACATCTGACCCTTGCATGGCACCACACAAATCTTGTTACAGGAAATATTGAGATTGAAGATGGATGGGATAAAGTGGGTAAAAATGCAGATTAGAACCCGAGTCATCAGCACAAAAAAGCAAATCCACATTGTTGTCACAACCCATGCCACTGCAGCAATACTAGGTGTGCAGTTTGTCTTCAATTTCTGTGTTTCCACCAGACTATTTGAGTGCAAATAGTCACCCCGTGTGGCAGATGCTAATTACACCTAGTGCAAATAGTCATTCCGCAATAAATTTATGACATGCAGCATCAAGTATGTAGAACATTTAGATATACATACAATCCCTGTGAATCTAGACAGGTGTTGCTGGGGAGGAGGATGGTTTCAGATAGAAAACTCCCATAGCGCTGCAGAGAAACCTGCAAACATCTGAGAAATATAAATGTTAGTTGAGAGAGCGTACACATGTCTGCAGATTACATGTCTGCAGACATATCAGATGCACCATGCGAGCTGATTGGCTTAAGAGATTCAATTGTTTTACACATTACATATTCAAAGGAGCTTGTGCATCAGATAACATATTCAGTCTGGCAGAACTAAAATATTAAAGCTAAACTAAAACCTGAATATTCAATATTCTGGAAATCTAAAACTAAACTGAAAATAGAAAACAATGAAAAAGCTAAAAACTGAAACTCTCAGAGTGAAAACTAACAAAAATGTTATTATTGAAAGGACAAATTTAAAATAAAATAGAAATAATAAATTAATTCAAAACCCATTTCAAATTCAGAAAAGTAATTTACACCACTTACTGAATGAATTATTATATGGACAACAGCATTATATTGTGCTACATTCAGTATTCAAGGCATACACAGCCAGCCATTGAGCACACCACTATGGTTCTGTTAACACAGCTATTTCAGAGTTATTCCTCAAGGTGCCAATTAAACCTGCCACTGAGCTCACTGATTGCGTGCATACATGCATAAACACAGGTATGCACACTACCACACATATACACATTCACACGCAGGAAGGTTGACTGATCATCTGTCAGGGAACCCTTTGAAACAGTAACAGTCTCCCACCAGACTGAAAGGGTCAAGCTTAGGCCTAGACTGCTCCTCTTTCAGAGATCTCAGAAGAACAGCAGGAAATATAAAAATTATTTGTGCTGGATGACATTCATAGTGTGGTTGAAGGACAAATTTCCACTGTGTACTATACACAGTATTTCACTCTATAATAGGTAACAGACGCTCTGACCTTCAGTGTATGAAAGAAGAGGGGATTTAATATGAAAACCAAAAAACATTAAAATGACAAAACATGTTTTTTGCATTATCTTTCATTGTGATTTTTTTTCTTAAAAACAAGATATTCTTTCCAATGTTTAACTTATTCATCACTGTTTATTTTTTTAAAATTCACAAAAGTGTATTGTTAGCAGTTTTCTGGATGGCTCTGTGTATCGATTGTGGTTGTAAATTATGTCTCCAACACACATCAGTTTACAGCTCTAGCAGTGTTGTAGCACTTAAGATGGGTTATTTGTTTTGATTTGCGGTGTCATTTCGAGCATCCTCCTGAACTAATCCTGAAATCCTTGCTCACTAAAAATGAACAATACAGTGTAAAAAAGTTGTAGCCAGTGTTGGATAAGTTACTCAAAATCCACTAAAAATTTACCAATTTCTTCTCTGAAACTGTAATCAGATTACTTCAGCGAAAAAGCTATCATGTTACTAATTACTTTACTTTATTAAGTTACTCTTTGAAACACTTCACAGAAAGGTTTATTTATTTTTTTGTAATTTAGTGTTTTTTTATTTTTGAGAAAGCATACAGAACATTTTGCAATAAAAGAAAGAAAACATATTTGACCACTATTATCCCCATAACCTCCCCCCTTCCCTCACCCAACCCATTGCTCTACATGACTTAGACAGATACATAAATAAAATGGGATAAAATAAAATAAATACATAGGCAATTACGATATTTAAAAACAAAAATATGGCAATATCTGATTAATTCATCAACCAACCCCCACACCGCAAAGGGTGTATAATATTTTTGAATTATTGATTTTGCTTTAAAATTTTAATTCACTTATTTAAACATGAAAAACTAAAACCAATGATATTTCTAAATTCAAATTGCACTACAAAAATAAAAAATGAAAAAGCAATTAAAATAACCTCTCATTTGCCATCACACAATTATCCATCTACAACAACAGGGGGAAAATTATAAATGTAACTATAACAATAATTATAATTGAAATATAAATACATTTTAAGTTCAAGGTGAACATGTTTTTGCATGGTTTTATGATTTAATCACACACACATATATACTGTTCATAAAGTGCAGAGTTGTGTTCAAAATGCATGTTAAGAGTGAACTGCTCCTTGTAAATAAAGCTAACCAAGTTTCAAGCACCACCTGAGATGGTCCTGGGTCATTTGTAGCATTCTCATAGTCAACATCATTCTTGCTAACAACGTTTCGGATGCCTGAAACAAATAAGAAAGTGATAACTCTTTACATGTGTGTGTGTCCACGAGACTTGTTCCCGCTGCATGCCACTGAAAAGACAGCGAATCAGACGCACATCAACAGCTTTTCTGTTGTATGTTCTTAAAAATATAATAAAGTGAGTTTCTTCAAACATGTGTCTTTGTGTCTAACAGCATTTCTTGTCATTTGTCACTCCAAGACATCTTGCAGGTCGCCCTCCACAGTGGCGGGTGATGAACAAAACTACCCACCATTGTGCATGAAATATCCCACATTTGGCGTGTCGCGCATGCTTATTTCAAACCCTGGGCTACTATGGTTTTGTCATTTCCCGATATTGTAGAACATCATCTGTCAATGGGTGTCAATATCAGCATCGCAATATTTGTGTTACATCATCAAATCGCCCAACCCTAATTTTCTCCTTGTCCATTGTCACATGCCCTTCAGCTGTCACAGAAACACAAACAGATATTAACATGTATGAAATGTGTTATATAAAAATAATTGTTGTAGAAATATGTGTAACCCAAGTAATGATTAACTAAATTAAATGTAGTGAGTATCTCTACTTTTTTGGACTACAGTAACTAATTACTTTGTAATCAGACATCAAACACTTGTGGTAACCTGTAGTTGTTACCCTAAAAAGCTATCTGATCTAACCCTTAATTTTAATCTAATGTATTCCGGTTATAATCAGTGATATAAAATTATATTTTTTACTTCTTTTTTTCCAATGAAACATTATAGACTACAGTAGAACTTCCTTGTACTTCATTTTAGATTATGGCTTGAGTTTCAGCATCCTGATTTATCTTTATCAGAGATTGTGATTAGGTATTATACATGTCTGTTCCAGATCCTGGGATGATTTTCATGACTGTGCAAATGTGGCTATGGCTGGATGCCCTGACGAGGCTGCTGCAGTGTGGGAGTCTCTGAGACAAGAGTCCAAAAAGATGCAATTTTCTGGAAACCTGTATGAGATGTGCTCCATTCGTAGCCAATCGGCAGCTGCCTCTGATTCCCAAAGCCCAGATGAGACCAATCAGGAATTGTTAAAAGGACATGCCAGTCATAAAAGTGTGACTCAGTACAGTTTTCTGGCCTTTTGTTTGCTTGTACTACTACTGTTTCAATGGATATAATCACATCTATCTGCTTTCTCAACAAGAATCACCTTAGAGTTTATATGTGCAGGACATTGACAAAGATATTGACTGGTTTTGTTTTGACATTTCCATAAAAATCTTTTCAATGATAAGAATCATTCAATGCTATAAATCCAAGTTTTCAAAGTAAAAAATAATGTCATTTTCACACAGGGGACAGTACGCAGAATTGTTTTTTTTTTTCTGGTGCAAAGCTTACACCCAAGTCTGTCAAAAGAAAAAAAATAAAATAAATTATTCTGGCCAAATTAATTTAAAGTACAAGCAGGGCACAATTAAAATCAAAGAAATTAAATTCATTAGGAGGACCAAAAAATGCAACTTAAGGCCTGATGAGGACAAGTCAAAGAGCAGACAAAGCCGAAATATATTTTAAAACATTTGAACCCCTTTAAATGATATGAGAATACTTTAGTAGAGTAGCACTTGTGAGCTATGAGTATCAAAGCAATGTAAAGAGCCCTCAAAAAATGTTATTCTTTTACTTTGTAGTGTAATCTTCTATTGAAGGCCTTTGTGATGATTAACTTTAAGGATTACTCCAATTTAAAGTAAATCTAAGCAACACAGCTCACCTACAAGCTTTTTAGCCTGAATGTCTTTGGGTGATTTAAACTCTCAATTACATAATGACAGGTTCATTGATTCAGTTTAAAGGAATAGTTCAGCCCAAATAAACATTTTGTCATCATTTACTCACTGTCGTGTTATTCCAAACCTGTTTGACTCTCTTTCTTCTGTGTAACAGTGTTTAGAAAAAATTTCAAAGACAGAAATGCAAGTGGTTTGGAACTACATGAGTGTGGGTAAATGATGACAGGTTTTATTTTATTTTGTATTTATTTATTTATTTTTGGTGGGTGGGGGTTGGAGGGAGTTAAACTATCTCTTTAACAATTAGCACAGCATTATACTGAAAGGTGTTTTGTACTAGTCTGTATCGGTATGGAGCTGGTATTCATTTGATGTTGGTTTTAGTACTACGTATAAATTGTATCTTACATTCCTCATAGCAAAACAGTTTTTTTTTTAAATATACCTGTATGCATTTGTAATTACATACAGAAAAAAAAACTTGAGCTTGAGGAAACAAATCACCACATGATGGTAATATACTGTAAATATGACCGATATGCTGTAAAGACAAGCTAATTTAATAGGTTTAAATGAATGAGCATATTATATAAACCAGATTATCATATGTAATGAATAGATGAGGAAAATCAATGGGAGTTGAACGCTGGCTCTGCCCTGCTCAGCGGATTCCTCAATCAATATTATTTATGTTTAATTTTTAGATTTAATTGGCAATCAATCACATTTGTCAATGCAGTAAACTTATTAAGGAAGGCAAAAGCCATTTATTTAGCCAGAAAAAAAAGAAAGAAAAAAAAAGAAAATTCAATGGGGGTCCAGGAAGGATGGCCACTTATGTCTCAAAATTCTGTGTGGTAGTTCTGTTTACTTGAATTGTGTATAAAAGTGCTTAACATAGCTGAACTGAATGATCAAAGTCTGACTGTCAGTGATGTGACTAATGCTTTTCTTTGCCATAACTTTAATTCCACTATTGTCAAAGCCACTGAATGTACTTTAGTAGAATCTTATCAAACTAATGGATTAAACTCTATTATACTAGTAAGGGCTAATATGTACAGACATCAATCCCTGCTAAATAGTGCTCATTAATTAATGTATATCTATGTGTCTTTATTAATACAAGAAGACAGCAATAATTTGCTTAACATGTGCATTATACCAAATGCATGTAAGATACATTTATGTAAATAAGTGTGCTTTCTCCTTTTATTTGGATCTCTTATTATATATTACTGATCAATCCCTCATGTTCAAGCTCTTACTCTGGTGCCCTGCTTACTAGAAACAAATTGAAGATCACTTAATTGTCTTTTTAAATGTCAAAGTGTTGACTGCAATTCGTGAAAGGTGTCTGAGTGAAAACTCCCATATTTTTGCTTTGAAATGCTTATTTAGGGTAATTTTTGTCTCATCGTGAAACATGCCTGTCTGCAAAAATATTAGCTACATATCAATATACTATACAGTATAAATAAAAGGTGCTGGTCAACACAGTTAACAGTAACTGGGATTGTGCCGTGTTTTATGCCCATAAAACATGCCAATTTTTCCCCACTTTTTACAACAATATGGGGTCTCCAGCAGAATATGTGTAAATCTTGTACTCTCACTTTGAATGCCAATTTTTTTTCTATTCCTCTACCTCTTCAAGGTATTAATATTTGATGCATCACAGATGCCTCTGTAAACACAGACCCACCTTCAGTTAGCAAGACAGAGATTACCTCTCATCCCAGTTGAATCCTGCTCACAACACACATATATAAACCCCCCAACACTGGTATGATTCTGGTTGTTCAACTTAAAATATTTTTATGCTAGGGCATTTGAAAGTATAGGCCAATGCGCCAATGCTTTTTGCCTAAAGGATGCACATTACTATGTAATATTGTTTTAGAAATCATGGATTCTAAACCTTTGTAAAAAAGGTAATTTTTCCAATTTAGTTTATTGACAAAGTTTGGCCACTATTCCGTGTGTAGCATAAGGCAGCTATATTGATGATTATTGATAGATTATTGATGTTGTCAGTGAACTGTATGCTCTGCTGATTATATAAACTCTGACAGTAAGCCAGTAACAGTTTAAAGAGTAATGTGGATGCATCATGGTTTCATTGCTCATACATTATGTGTTGTATTTATGTGGGTGATTTTAATTGCAGAAATAGCCTACTTACTATATTTCAGCATCCTTAGGGTACATCACAGCACAATTCAGCAACACTGTAGTTCATAAGATCAGCTTTAAAAAGCTCCCTAATGAAATTAACATTTTCATTCAGCCTGATCTTTTGAAAATTACATGACTGTCCCAATATTAAAAAATGACATTACATAGGCGATTGCAAGTATTGAAGGGGTTCCGAGGTGAAATGTCCACTGTGTGGTGCTAAAACAGTTGAATGTCCTTCCAAACAGATACTCTAGCGAGTTTTAAATCAACAAAACTTACTAAACCTAAACCTAACTGATGGTGACATAAAAAGCAAATGTGAGTTAAAAAATACAATTGCTAAAGGAAAAAAAGTGCTCAATTCACATGCTTCGTACATCAGTTCTTCGCATTGCATGTGCTACAGTTTATTAGTTGAGTGGTAGTTTCACACCCAAATTAGTTTGTAAAAGTAGCTGATTATGTAATGCAAAGGATAAAATGTATCGCCTTACAAGTTGTGCACTGTAGTAAAATATTTTTGAGGTCATAAGAAGCAATATGTCAGGAACAGAGTGAAAAGTAAGTGTTTATAAACTGATAATCTGCCGTTTTACTCATGATGTGTGTGAAACTGAATAAAAATAGTTGTTGTAGCGCCTCTAGTGTTTATTTCACCAGGAAACGGTTGCAATACTTAGTATAAGCCTTGTAAAAATCATTTAGCAAAAATGAAGTAATAGTGATTCTATTTTTTTCACGTGTAAATCACTTTGGATAAAAGTGTCTGCTAAATTAATACAATTAAATATAAATAATTATGGTGCAAAACATAATTGTAAAAAATCTTACATCTGTCCACTGTTTGTCCACTTTTGAAGATCAAGTTTTACTAATTAACTCCAAGCATAATACATGGTAAAATTTAATTAGTTAACCTTTTAAGGCAATTGGTTTGCATACATTTTCTAAATAAACATACTTATTTGTCTCAAGTAAAGTGAACTTAATTATTTACTAGTTAAGTAAACTTAACTCATATGTGATTAACATATTGTTGATTTCATATAACTATTTAAATTGAGTTATAGAACATCTTTTACAGTTTAAGGGAAATTGTGACTGGACTCTAGGTTAGCCATATGGCAGATTGGATACTCCTCTGTACTTTTTACTGGCATAAGTCTTCACTTTTGTAAAGTACAATTGAGTAGAAAAGAATAACTTCAATTTAACAGACTCCCAAGTTCACCAGAAGTAACTGTAATCGCCCCAATGGTGACTTTACACAAATCCTGACTATCAACCAGTTACAATAAAACAACAACAATAGTCATTAGAAAACTATAGACTTTTTTTGTAACAATTATTATATTTCTTCATAAGTTCCCTTGTCTTGACGAAACATACATAATTTATTCATGCACAAGGGCTTATGGGTATCCCACATAGCTGCAATTTTGTACTTGATAATTTTGAGTTAGTTGTACTCAAAGTCGTATAAACGTATTCCGATTCCAAAATGTGACATTTCAAATACTGTTTAATTAGGAGCACTTGATTGCTTTTATTAATGACAACTTTAGGGTTTAGAGAGTAACAGTAACTTATAAGAATAGGAAAAAATAAAGCTTAAGTTGAGTCAACTATTTATTTAAATAATAATAATTATTATAATTTTATTTAGATAACTATTAGTATTTAACAATGTATACAAAATTATAAAACAGGAAGCAATCCTTTCACTTCTTGCTAATGCAAACAATGATATCTGATATCGTCCAGCAAGATTTTGTTACTGGAATCCTGAAACATTCCCCTGTCAGTGGTGATGTTCTGACCATTAATCAACTTGTGGCACAGTAGACAGTTTGTGCTTGATTTAGGTGAGAGTTCTGCTGAGCCAGTTGTCCTCTGTCCAGATGTTGCATAGCCACACAAAGTTCACAGGTGGGGTTGCATAAAGTCGACTATAACTAATGTAGTCAACACTGCCAGTCTAAAGTCAACTAGTCGCTTTCCACATGATTTACAAAATGCATCTGTACGTCGTCCGATTTTATTAATACCAGTCTGCCGTGGTGAAAACAGAAGTGAAATCTCTACGCTATTGCAGCTAAAACAGGCAACTTTCAGGGGTGTTTTTAGCTTTTTACAGTACTGTCTGAAGCACAGGTACAGCAAAACAGTGTACACTTATTGGGGGTCTGTGGACAAAAACGGCACTAAAGTATTTAATTCTGGCGACTTTTGGGGCTGAATTTTTTACTTTTCACAAGTAGCGAATCTTTACCTTTTCACAAGTAGCTTTATCTTGTGTAGCAATTATTGTAACTATGGGCTACAAAGCATTGATAAAAGACTTATTCACACCACACATCCATTGCTATTTAATGTTTCTCAAAATCAGCAACCTTTAAAAAATAAAATAAAAATAGACTGATGACCATGGTATAGTTATGGTATCATATGGGAATACTGTGGTGCATTGAAGTACTCCGATGTACATGTTAAAAAAAATCATGCAACGATACTTTTTGATACCCGAGTTGTTCAAAAGCTGCACACGCAGTTGTTGAACTTAACAAAGACATTATTCATCATCGTCAAACGAAGGATTGCTAAAATATTGTCAGGGAAAATGTTTCTTCATACATACTTCATACAGAGTAGAATCTGCTGGCTGTTACATATATTTGCTGGGGGTGCTAGTGGGGTGCTATGGACTTTCTTGGGGAAGCTAAAGGACACACTAGCCCCTCACTAGTGCCACTTCTGACTTTCAAGAAGACAACGCAGATGCTACAGTAACCTCCACTATAAGCAAAGTGGCCTTTAAATATAAGAGAAATACTAGTCCTATGCATAATTATTTAAAAAGGCACACGCGGTTGCTAGTTAGTGATTTTCAACATGATTAGCACAACTTTGTGTGTTTGTATATCTAACCTGGTTGCTGTTTGCACCTTCAAGAACACAGTTCAGTGACAATTTGAAAAGAGCTTCAATTTGGTGTATAATGACATGACGGAATGCATCCCCATGATGTCACGACTATTTCAAATAGACTCGACAACTAGTCTACTATTTAAAATCAGAAGCCTTGCAACCCCTAATTCACAGACCCGCTCACCATCTCTCAAGACTCATGCCAAACTATAAGACAGCTTGCATTAATCAGAGGTCTGTCTCATTGATCAGGGGAGGATAAGATCTTTGATCACATTTCACCTCCTTCACTTCCAACACCCACTCTCCTTCCTCTCACCACCACTCTTGGCACCTGCTCTGATCTGTCACATTACTGCTTTAGGAAGGGCCAGGTGATATTTTAGGAATCCTGTGAAGAAGAGTGCAGAGATGAGTGGCTTAAAGTTTGCTCAGATCATACTATTACTCCAATTTAGTGAAATTCAATGCATTTTATACTTCAATTCAAACTTTTCAGAACAAAAACAATGTCGTTCCTACATAGCAGACACATGTCTAGACTGTGATACAAATGTTTTCAGATGCAAAAGTCCCCTCATTGATTAAGTCTGACAAAGTAATCCTCTTTGCAAGAGCATATTTATTTTCCTAAAGTTCTTTTTGATTTCCGTTCAATAGCATCCTGTCAGTGCTCATATTCTCCTCATATTATTGACATTATGCATTTGACAGACGCGTTTATCCAAAGTGACTTACAGTGCACATATTACAGGGACAGTCACCCCAGAGCAATCTGGAGTTTAGTGCTTTGCTCAAGGACAAGGTGGTGGCTGTGGGGATTGGACCAGCAACCTTCTGCTTACAAGTGAAGTGATTTAGCCCACTACGCCACACTCATTTGTAATTGTAATTTATGTCACTTCACAGAAATTGATTTGGTATATTTGACTTAAATGTTCATAGACCTGTTTGTCACAGAATATAGTATGACGGATGGTTGAGTCTCACAATTTTTAGTGTAAATACAAAAGCAGCACAGCACCAAGCATCTATGTGATATTTAGAATAGCAAATTCTTACAAACTCACTCAGGATAATATTGTTACATCAGCAACTCTTCACTCACCCAACAACAAATATGCCATGATAGATAACAGCCCTTAAAATCCTTCACCGTGTTCACTCATTGAATTCTGGAAGACTAAAGGTAATTTATTACTCAGGAAAATTCAGATTTTGCCGTTTCCGCTCCAAGCAAAACTAACACACATGCTCTCTCATTAAAACTCTGCCAGGGGCTGAATCAGGTTTACTTTCTGGATTTCTCTTGTGGAAGGATACTAGAGGAGGAAAATCTCTCTCTCTCTCTCTCTCTCTCTCTCAACTCTCTCTCACTTTCTTTCTCTCTCTCTATACTTTTCCCACTCTCTGTGAGAGATTCATCAGAAATGAATCAAGGTTCAATCTGATGTTGTGAGAAAATGGGGGATGGAGTGGTACTGATGGAAAAGGAAATATTAGATATAAAGAGAGATAAAGAAGAGAGAAGAAATTTATATGGAAAGAGGGAGCATGAATAAAAGATTGCATTTCTTTAAAAAAATGTATCAGATGAAAATACCGTATAAGCACACGAAAACCAGCATTTACAAATTCTATGAAACTTATTCATTCATGTTCAACACATATACAATGACAAGTTCTGCAGCACAACTTGTGTATACAAAAAATGTATGGCATGTATTGACTGATGAAAATGTTATTTGTATATTTTTTCTCTCTCTCTGCACTTATTTGTTTAGCTGACTCTTCAGAACACACCTCAAGGTTTTCTTTTTGGTAATGAACTCTATAGTGCTCAGATTACTAGATTTTTTTTTAACACAAATGGTATACTTTTTTGTGCTATGTTAATTTATGTGCAAAGGAAAATGGCGCACTGCATAATCATGTGTGGTATATAATATACCACCTAAAATATATATGTTTTTAGATAATATATAGTGTTCATATAATATATATAAAAGCACTTTGGTGTGTAATAAGTGTTTATCTAATTTGTTTATGTGTTTATTTGTGGGAGAAGTTTCAAATTAGCCATTATATTGTAATGTTGTGGTATGTCATCATCAGATAAATGTTCATGCATGTAGGTTTTCACCTGCATTGCCATTGAAGGATTATTTCATGATTTGCTAGTAAGGGCTGATTTCTGTTTACCAATGATCTTCTTGCAGGGTACACTTTATCTTGTGTCATAAATGTGCTAACACAAATAGCCCTGTTTCTTCCTACGGGACAATTATTCTGACTTGATCAGTGCTCTGTTTAGTTTGTATTCCATTTCTTCTGATTAAAACTAAAACATTTGAACAATTGTATTACCATAGGAACGATTATTTAGGTATTCAGTTGTCACTATATGTAATCTATACAGTATGAATCCATCTACCAAAAGAGCTAATATTTGCAGGTATTTCCATACTAGTATTAATAGATAATTCATTAATAATGTTAAATTTGTGAAGATATTCAAGGTCTTCTTGAAGGGCATTATTAAACTGGTAGCATTCTTTGTGTTTTCATAGAGAGCAATCTCTCCAAAAGTCCAAAAGTTGCATTTTCCCCGTTTTTCTTATTGTTTGCCCTGTATTACATATCTACACAACATTACTATTTCCAGCATATGCAGAAAGCATATCAATATATCATTTGAGCTTTTGTGAATCTCATAAAATACCACTCACCAACAGATTATACAGCAGAGCTCTGACAGGGGTTACTTACTCTGTCTTTCTGTATGTATGTGACATTTTTTTGTGTGTGTGTTTGTGACCTCACAAAGCTGTGATTCATTTTTCACTGCTGTCATATTTTAATTCCCTGCTGAGTCCCTGTGGAAATCACAGGAGGCAGTGTTGAGCTATCTATCTATCTATCTATCTATCTATCTATCTATCTATCTATCTATCTATCTATCTATCTATCTATCTATCTATCTATCTATCTATCTATCTATCTATCTATCTATCTATCTATCTATTCATCCATCCATCCATCCATCCATCCATAAATCCATCCATCCATCTGGCTGTAGGTAAGTACAGTGGGAGGTAAGCACTCTCTCAGGCAAAACAATAATTTTTTTTCTTTTTCAAAAAAGCAACAAGCGTCATTTAAAAGAGACAGGCTTCCTAAGCAATCAATTGCCCGGTTGCTAGGGAGGGTAGAGTCACATGGGGTAACCTCCTTGTGGTTGCTATAATAATAATATATATTGAGTATATAATATAATAATATATATTGCTA